>JASSUY010009962.1:0-76842 GCA_032466535.1 Forpus xanthops | reverse complement strand
AGTAGTGATTTATGTTATACTTTAGTTACTAAACTGTTCTTATCTCAACCTGTGGGAGTTGCATTCTTTTGATTCTCATCCCCATCCCCTCTGACTGAGGAAGAAAGAGAGGGGCTGCATGAGTTTGAGAGCCTCAAACCACGACAACTGGCAACACAGAGGGAAAGCCATCTGGGCTGCTGCACTGTGGCAAGATATTGCTGCCTGGATGCAGAACCTGGTGGTGAAGGTACACTATGTAGATGCTCATGTACCCAAGAGTCGGGCCACTGAGGAACTCCAGAGCAGCCAATAAGTGGATAAAGCTGCTAGGATTGAAGTAGCTCAGATGGAGTTAGATTGGCAAGATAAGGGTGGATTATTTTTGGCCCAGTGGACCCGTGACACTTCAGGCCATCAGGACAGAGATACAACACTGAGATGGGCTCGTGATTGAGGGGTGGATTTAACAGTGGACACTTATCGCCCAGGTTATTTATGACTGTGAAACGTGCTACAGTTAAGCAAGCTAAACAGTTAAAGCCTCTTTGGTATGGAGGACAATGGCTGAAGTACAAATAGGGGGAGGCCTGTCAGATTGATTACATCACACTCCCACCAACCTGACAAGGCAAGTGCCATGTTGCTTACCATGGTGGAAGCAACCACTGGATGGCTGGAAACATACGCTCTGCCCCACGCCACTGCCTGGAACATTATCCTGGGCCTTGAGAAACAGATTTTGTGGTGACACAGCACCCCAGAGAGAATTGAGTCAGACAATGGGACTCATTTCCAGACCAACCTTATTGACACTTGGGCCAAAGAGCATGGCACTGAGTGGGTTATCTCACATCCCCTACCATGCACCAGCCTCTGGGAAAATAGAGTGGTACAATGGGCTATTAAAAACTACACTGAGAGCAATGGGTTGTGGGACTTTCAAACACTGGGATACACATTTACCAAAAGCCACCTGGTTGGTCAACACCAGAGGATCTGCTAACAGGGCTAGTCCAGCTCAGTCAGAACTTTTGCATACTATAGAGGGGGTGCCCATAAAGAATTTGCTGGAGAAAACAGTCTGGGTTATTCCTGCTTCAGGTAAAGGTGAGCCCACTCGTGGGATTGCTTTTGGTCAGGGACCCGGATATACTTGGTGGGTAATGTGGGAAGATGGGGAGGTCCATGTGTACCTCAAGGGGATTTGATTTTAGGGGAAAACAGAAGTGCAGAAATCAAGAGAAGAAAGGTTAAAGCAACCTGTGGTGTAGTGTTTGGTTTTGTTTTCTGTGTGTTGGGTTGGTTGTTTTGTTTGGGTTTTTTTTATATCTGATAGAATTAAGAGTACTTCTGTCAGTACTGCTATCAAAAGCCAAAAGATCATCACAAACTGAAGTGTGGGTTTTAATTTGTTTCAGTTGTTGTACATCTAGTATGTGTGATTTGTCAGTATAGCTGCTCATGCTGCCTTCTTACATCTTATTAAATATGACTTAATTCTTCTGTGTCTTTCTACTCTCTATGTGACCATTTAACACTCTTCCTTCCTCCTCCCTTCTTGATGTTGTTTTTTTTTTTAATGCATAGACTGGACTTTTCTGTGTGTAGTGCAAGTTTTCTTGATTCTTGCATACTCTGTTTTAAGTCAAGGCCTGGTTAAACCCATGAATTTACCTGGGCAGACTGTATGCTGTTAATGATTGAGCTGGTAAACAATGTACGCATTAAATGAAACAGTTCACTGAGCTCTTTCGGCTTGATAAGTCAACTATGTAAAAAGTTGATTTTTTTGGAAGGAACTTTTTAAATCAAAACAAACCCAGCAATTTAATGAAAGAAAGCAGTGAAAGATGGAGATACTTTGGTGATCTTTTTCAGTAAGGTAGTTCCCAGAGGAAAGTCAACCAAAGGAGCAGCTGAGGGTTTTCTGGATGCTAGACAAACAGCTGCACTGAATCAGTCTCCATGTCTGTGTAGCCTAGCATCTTGTCTTGGGAGCAGATGCTAGTTATGCATAGGAAAAAACATAAAACCAGAAGCCTTCAGGAAGGTACTGCTCTTTGATGGAAAAAGTATTAATTTGTTGTGCATTTAATCAAATTAAAATTGCAAATATCTTTTTGCAGAGAATCAGAATGACTAAAAAAAGAAAACATCAAGAAGATTTCCAGAAAGTGAAATTAAAAGTTGGGAAAAAAAAGCCAAGACTAGAGAATGCAACTGATACTACCTTCAAAACAAAGGCCATACAAATTCCTGAGCAGCTCAAAGAAGATGGAGTGCTTCCTATACAAAACAGAAAACTTAACATAAAGGTACACTGTGACATTCTGTTCTGAGATGATAGAAAATTGCTTGTTATTTATTAAGGTTTGCTATGCTTCCTAGAGTTTAAAAAAAAATATTTGTTTGAAAGAAAAAACAAAACAACCCAGCAGTGTCTGATTACAGCTCCTTTGTTCTTGACAATAGTCTGACCAATGAATTAAATGGGTCAAATTGTTGGACGAGCATATAATGCAAAAGCAAATTTTTTTCTGCAGTGCAAAAGCTAGGTTTGCGTGCTGGTTTTAGTATCTGAGATTAGTATTCAGTTTTTGAAAGTCTTGGATCATAACTGAAGGACAGGGTTTTAAAAAATAGACTTCCTCAGTTTGCTTTTAAAAAAGCTTGTATTTCTTTCAGTCATGGTTGTACTTTCCTTCCTTTGCATCGTCTTCTATCTCTTGCAGCTCTCTCCTTAAACTGAAAAAAGCTGCTGAGACTGAGATTTCATAGTTCTACTTTTGAGAACGTGTGAGAGGACTTATTTTTGGTTGTTCCTCTGTTAAGTCAGTAGAGTTGTTCATAAACTTAAGAATGAAGAGCTTCTAATTACCTGAAGGACAAGTCATGGTACCTTGTTTTTCCTGTCATTGGATTTTGGTGATCTTTTCATTGTTATGCTTTAATATTGTGTTTGTTCTGAACATGTTATGCTGTTCTAAACAGTAGTGCATCATCAGAATCGATTCTGTAATTTTGAGTGTGTGAGAAAGAAGTGCTGGAAGTAGGTGAGGGAATTTAAATTGCTTAAAGCAGTAATATGTTTCTTTCCTTTTAGGATCTGCTTTCACAGATGCATCACTATAGTCCTGGGGTTAAACATAATGCACTTCTTGGGCTCAAAGATCTCCTGTCTCAGTACCCATTTGTAATTGATGCACACCTCTCAAATATAATAAGTGAGGTTGCAGCTGTGTTTACAGACAAGGATCCTGGTGTCAGAGGAGCAGCTGTTCACCTGCTGCAATTCTTGGCTTCAAAAATAAGAGCGGAACAGATTGCTCCATTTTTTCCTTTGGTAAGTGCCCATCTCTCCAGTGCCATGACTCATATCAGTGAGGGAATTCAGGAAGATTCATTGAAAGTCTTGGACATTTTACTGGAAGCATACCCAGCACTTCTCACAGACCGCAGCAGTATATTGTTGAAGAATTTTGTAGAGCTTATTTCTCACCAGCAGCTGTCAAAAAGACTAAAAAGCAGAGAGAAACTCTCCTGGATGCTTTCTGTTAACCCCAATCGCAGAGTAACCTCTCAGCAGTGGAGGTTAAATGTACTTATCAGGCTCAAGAAGTTTCTCCAAGCAGTGGTAGATGGCTCCAGTGAAATAAAGGATGAAGGGCTTCAAGAACAAAAGGACATCCCTCGTTCTATGAGGAACCCTATCTGTATAAGTTGGAAGGTCCATGCAAATAATCAGCAGTGTATACAGCTGTTTGATAATGGCTTACGACCAAAGATCAACTCGTCATTTAGACTGAGGTGAGAAAATGCTAACTAATTTGGGGATTAATGTCAACTCTGTAATCACAACGTTAAATTGTCTTTTGTTGCTGTTGAGGACAGCAATTTAACTTTTATTGTGGGGTTGTCCCTTAGCCATATTTAGGGCATTCAGTGTAATTTACAGTCTTACTGCAATGGCTTGAAAATATAGAAATAGTCACCAGTTAACTGTGCTCTGTGTATATGATGGACTTCCCCATTATGATGTACAAGCTTTTGTTTTATGCTATTCATAATAGTTTTGGAAGACCAACTCCAGTAAGTTCTTTTGGAATGCAGACTGGTGGCTACAGGTTGTTGTAGGATGTCAGATAGACCTGGAGCAAGCAGACAATTTCTTTAAATGTAAGCTAGTTTCTTAAACTGTGATAATGAATTTTATGGAATTTTGTACTTTTACCTTCAAGAGTCTGTCATAAATTTAGGAGTCTCTTCTCTTTGAATGTAGCTCCTTTTCAAAAGGATGGCATGGTAAGATGTATCAGGCTGTGTGAGTTCTCTTGAGTTTGATTTTATAGATTTTTAATCAATTCACTAGTTTATATCTTTACTATGGATAAAAGAAGTCTGAAGCATGTTGATGAATATGGAAGAAAATACAGTGTGCTTAGACTCAGGAAAGTTTGTGTGCTTTTTTGTAGTATGCTACATAGATGTGAGCTGAAATTAAGGGAGAAACAAGTCACCATCTTTATTTCTCTTCCTCCTTTCTAATTAACCCACTCCTCAGACTAGAAGAGAATCTTTCACCCCACTTTATGTTACAAACATTGGCATCCTCGTGTATATGCATTTCTGTAGATGTTGCATACCTGCTTTTAGGAGACCTGGAATGACTACTCGAAAACCAGAAACTGTTTAGTCATTACACAGCACTTCTATTCTATTACACAGATATTAAGGTGGGTTTATGAGAAACCATGATCCTTGTTTTACTGCTGTGAGGAGACTGAAGGAGTTTGGTGTAATTGCTTTATACACCTTATCTAGGTCAGTGGCAGAAAAGGGTATATCCCACTGCTATGTCCATTGCTATGTCCAGCTCATATCTTCAGATCAATGAAGTGAAGAAGAAGAGATGTTCTCTTTCAATACCACAGGTGTTGGCCTCATTTATCAGGTAGTTTCCATCTCTATCATGGAGACACACAAATGAGACAAATCCATTCCCCCTCTACAAGACTTTCTCTCAATATATGGCATATTATTTATGGTAAGTATAGAAAATTTGCATTAAGCTGAGTAAAAGGTGCAGTTTATTGTCATAGAAGTGATATAGCATAAGAGTTCAGTCATGACCACTAGTATTTGCTGTGGGTAAAATTCTGTTTGGCAACTAAGACCTGTGAAGTCCATCTGAGGCAGAGGGAAAGGTTCAGTGCTGGGCGTGAAATGGTCCTATGGACTTCATCTCTGCAGTCAGAAGCGTATTATTGTGTACCACCGTGTATCAGAGGATTCTTGTATTGTGCCATGAATGATATTCAGTTTGTGATATACCATGCCTTGTAATATCTGAAGATGCATTGTATCCAAGGTCTGGGAAACTAAACTTTACATCTGGTGTCACCGGAAATGGATTCTGCTTTTCTGAGGAGCTAGATTTTGGTGAAACATCGTGATCCGCTCATGGTCATAAATACTTAAAACAAGGCATTTGCAAGCATGAGGAGGAACCAGAAGATTAGAAGGAAACATTGCTAGAATCCAGGGCAAGACTGGCAAAGCAAACTGATGAAAGCAGAACAGAAGAATGAAAAGAGAATGGGCATCTGCAGAAGGTACTGAAATGTTCTCATTTTCTTGTATTTGCACAGTTTTTTGATGTATTTATTTTGCACAAAGGGCCAGTACAGCTTTTTTTAGTGGATGTCTGCAAAATTCTCAGTGGAAGTTACTGCGGTGTTTTTTTGTATCTGCCACTGAAAACTTTTCTGATGATCTGGAGGTACTTTATTCTGCCTTTGCCAGTTCCAGCTGTGGCCTTTTACAGGCCATTCCCAGCCCTATGCTGTGACCACTGCTGACAGGACAGAAATTACTTCTAATAGGAGGTGCAAAGCATCTGTAATGCTTGTTCAGTACTTCCAGAATCTCAGTGTGTGTGGTTTTGTTTAAAGAAGTCAATGAACAAATAGTCAAGTCCTAACTATAGACAGTGAGTTTACGAAACTGTAAATGATTGTGGTGTGTATTGTTGGTTTGATCACTAATACTCAAAGTAGGTTTCAACTTCGTTCTTCAGAAAGTAGGCTTCCACACACTACTAGTAATATGCAAAATTTTTAAAGTTCCTGTATCCTTTTAATCTGGCAAATTCATTGAGTTAGGATGGCACCTTGTTGATAACCTTGCAGTTATGTAAAGGGGTTTTCAGAGTCAGTTTGTGGCATTAATATTTAGTAAAGAGTGAAGCTTCTAACCCTGGAATGCTGGATGATTCAGCAATGCAAATCTTAAGATTTGATTAGTTTCTGTTGTGTGCTAGGTCTTACTACTCTGTATGAATTAAAGATTACAGTGAATTAGGAGATAGTGAGAATATATCTTCTGCTTTATGTACTGACTGTGCTGCTTTTTTCATCAGATTCATTTCAGGTGTGGAAAAATGGAAACCTTCACAACTTGCATGTGGTGATATCAAAGCATGTGATCCTTTCTTGGAGTGGAAGTGATGATGCTGAAGAGAAATGGTAGAGCTTCTGTTTCTGCTGAGAAAGGACAAAATGAAGCTGGAGATAAAAGTGAAGATGGCTTGAGACACTGTTATAGTTTAAGCCATAACTCATGCAGTTTGCTCACTCACTCCCCCTTCTTTCTTCCCCCCCACTCCGGGGGGGGGGTGGGGGGGTGGGTTGGGGAGAAGAATCGAATGTGACTCCCACAGGTTGAGATAAGAACAGTCCAGTAACTAAGGTGTAAAACAAACCACTCCTGATACTACCAGTAATAATGACTAAGGAAATACAAGGGAAGAGGATACAGCTGCTCACCACCTGACCACCGAGCAGTGATCTAACTCTTCAAGGTTCCTGCCCCCAGTTTTTGCATCCTGGCATGACATGCTGTGGTATAGAATACCTCTTTGGCCAGTTTGGGTCAGGTGTCCTGTTTCTGCTTCCTCCCGACTTCCCTTCCTCCCTGTCAGAGCATGAGGCTCAGAAAAGTCCTTGGTCAAACCAAACATTCTGAGCAGTCACTGAAAACATCGGTGTTATCAGTGCTGTCCCAGGCTGAAAGTCAAAAATACAGCACTGCACCAACTACCAAGAAGGACAGAAATGACTGCTACTGCTGAACCCAGGATGGACGCCAAGATGGAACACAAAGCACAGTGAATAAATGTGTTTGTGGTGTGACCCATGCAACAGACAGAAATGAAAAATACCTTTCACTTATTGTACTGTTTCTTTGCTGCAGCTGTCAGCACACACAAGAAAAAGAGGCCAGTAACCTGGCTTGGACTCTGAGCCATAAAAACTTACTAATTTCCAATGACTTTTCCTGTTTTAAGCAGCAGAAAGCTGTTTCCTTTTTTCTCTTTCTTTTATACTTCTTTGACTTCCCTTTGCTGAATTCCTGTTGTCTTCTTACTATCAAATGGCAAATATATTACACAGTTATTTTTGTCGTTTGGGTTTCTTTTTTTTGTTTGTTTTTTTTTCTTTGCTTGTTCCTGCTTTATAAAAATACTGGCATTTTAAAGAGAAAGGACAGCTTAAGGGGTGCACAAATAACTTGCAGCTCCCCTCATTAGTACTTCATGCCATATGAAGTTAATACACTTTGTAGTGTTTCTGAGAGCTGCCTTTAACGAATAACAGATGTGGGACAGATTAACATTTTATTTGACATCAATCCCTCCCACTTCCCATGAATCTGTATTGCGAAGGATATAGCACTAATCAAATGCATAATGGACAGATTACAGTAGTACTTTGTTACTGTCAAACAGATTTTATTCATCCCTGTGGTTGTGAACTCTGAATATTTGAAGGAGCATTACGTTTAGAGATGGGGGCTTCTTTTGCAGGGGTACATGAAAGCTGTGCTGAGTATTCTTCCCCAGATTCTGGCAGGTAGGTAGAATATTTTGGCACTGATAATTCCTTCTTTTTCCATATTTTGCTTCAGAAAAGTACTGAAATAGTTGTGTGTTACAAGGAGTTGTGTGTGCGTTATACTTTTGTAACAATCTTCAGGTACATGTTGCCAACTTCTCAGGTTTCATGCCCTGTTCACTTTTAATGGGGGAGATTCTTGTTTTTGTGTTCCAGAAATACATTGCTGGAATCCAATGCTCTGCTGTAACACCAGTGTTATTTTCAGATAAACAGTTAAAGATTTTACTACTTCAGAACTGTTTCAGCCAACTACTGATACTTCAGGATCTCAGCTGAGTGTGTAGTCCTGTCATGGCATAGCATTTACAGGACAGCCTTACCTTATCAGTGATATCTTGGTATCAAATGCATTGTCCAGTGATGCTTTAGAATTCATTGTGGTTGTAACTGGAAGATAGCGTTTGTCTACTGTGTCTTTAGATGACATGGTTCAATGTACCAATTTTATGAATATTAGGAAGTTTGAATTATGATGGGTGTTCACTGCTGTGAGTTAGAAAACAAAATAATCATGGAAAATGATGTCAGAAATAGTCAGTTGAAATTATTGTTGCTTTTTTCCCCTGTTTTTTAACATCTCTGTATTTTTTAAAATTAAAAACAGTTATTCAGAGTTTTGTTTTTGTTTTCTTTGAAGAATCTTCATTTTGAAATGGGTACAAATTCCTTAACTTATCCAAGAGTAGGATTTGGTGATTATTCTGATAATTCCTTTTGAAACACAAATGAGGTGCTGAGGGGAAGTCCTTGTTTTTCTTGCTTTCTGGGGGATGTTATTTTAATTTAAACTATATCTCCTCATGTTTTGATAACTTCTGTGTAACTCCATATCAGATAATTTTAATAATTTTCTAGCTAGTATCTCTCCAGAGCATTATAACTAAACCTATAAACCAAGTTATATTTTTGCAGAATGATTTTTTTTTCCTATTAATATGAAACCCAGTATGTTTATTATATCTGGAGGTGATTATTAACTGTAATAAACCTCATGCATTTCACAACAGTTTGTAGTCAGTTTCATTATTTTGCTTCAATGAGCTTAAAGCTTTTTCATTTTGTTGTGCTGAGTACAGTGAATTTGATCTGTTGGTGGAAGGTGATGTGATAATGCAAGTCATGTTTCTCCACTTTATAGGCTTTACATGTAACAGTGGGGAAAGAGATACTGAAATCTGAGGAGTTACTACAGAAGTACACAGTCTTGCAGGGAGATTTGGGAGCAGGTTTGTTGTAGGTGGTTTGAACTCACTTTTGTCCTGACTGAAATACCTAGCAAGAAAGCAAGCGAATGTTTAATATATCGAAAGAAGTAATTTTTGCTGTTATTCAGAAAGCAAGAAAGTGCTATTACTCTAATCTGTTCTTTAAAGGTGTGATCTTTATCTTTTTTCTTCTTTTTTTTTTTTTTTTTTGCTTTTATTATTTAGGTCTCTGACAGGTGTAATGGACAGTGCAGAAAAAGGCCTGTCCTCGGCTGAAAACCTAAAAGGTTTTATTGAGATAATAATTCCATTACTGATTGAGTGCTGGATTGAAGCATCTCCTGCACAATCAGCTCCCATTCTTGGAAACCTCTTGGAATCAGACTCTCAGCAGCTTATGCAGCAAGTGCTTAGTATAATACATTTATTGTGGAAACTCACAAAGCGACATGATGAAACATACAAAATGGTAAGGGAGAAGTGATCCATGGCATAATGATGTCAGTTCATTTTGTTTTGATTGGAATCTAGTGATTTGGTGATTGGAAACAGTGGAAATATTTCATTAAGAGCGAAAAAGCCTAGGTTTTGAGTGGAGTTTGAGTTTGGATTTTTGGCAAATCTCTTTACTGTAGAAAAGAATCTGTTAAACTGAGCAGTCAGTTCAGTGAGAGTCTCTAGGAATCCTGGACAGACTGCAGCACAAAAGGTTTCAGAACTGAAAGTGGCATTGGAGAAGGGGAGCATTTTGTCTCCCAGATAACATCTAGAATATAAATTTGGCAAAGTGTCAAATGTTTGTTCCTTGGTTTTATGGATACAAGAGGGGAAATGAGCAAACCTTAAGTCCTTGGAGGTGAACAAACCCTAAACCCTTGGAAAGGTAGGGGCTAACAGTGCTATGAAGTCAATCCTGAATGCTTGGTGCAGCCTACATTTTTGTGTCATGGTTGGTAGTATCAGAAAACATTGAATCAAAACCTCAAGAAGAATTTTGGAAAGCGTTCTCATTATTTTGTCTGTCTTTGATAAATAAATTGTTCTGGTTTGTTTTGGTGTTTTTGTTTTGGTTTTTTTTTTTTTTTTTTTTAATCTTTGCTGCTTTTCCAAAGATTTTGCAAGCTGAGAAAGAAACACTTTTTATTTTGGTTATTGAGAGTAGTTGGAGGGAATGTCTGGACAGCTCTTTGCTTTACCTTTATACGGAACTGTAGGTCCATTTGCTATACAAAATCTATGCATAGAATAAGTGATAAACATTTATGGAATCATTCCATTAGACAAGAAGTACCCAACATACACAGTCCTCGGAGTGGATTCAGTATGGCTGAACAAAATGTGCTGTTCCCGTTTTAACTCTTCAGCTTTTCTAGGGGGCCTCTTGGAAACAGGCAGTTGGCGTGGTTAATTACTGTGGCCTACTTCCTACTGCTCCAAGCCTTTTTCCTTCTGGTACTGCAGAGCTGCTGCCCTTAGCCATAGGATGTCTGCATTTTATCACATGGAAAGAGTGCTCCTGTGTCAATATACAAGCAGGCTCAAGTACATGCAATTGGATTATGAATGTAGGATGTTTGGGGGGGAGAAGTTATCAGATAGCCATACAGTCTTTTTTCTGGCATGTTTTTTTTTCATAAGATAATCAGTTTTGTTTTTTCCTGTATAGTTACCTTTTTATATCAAATGAATTCAAATGCCTGAGTTTGAAAATGGAAGCTTTGTGCGCTTAGGATTACAGGCCATAGTGGTTATTTCAGGCACGTTGGAAAGCCACTCTGAATATGCTTAATAGGAACGTGTTATTCCCTGAGGTAGTTTAATGGTCATCCTCTGTTCTTAATACTTGAATATCAAAAAGATTATTCTGCCTGACCAATCTGATAGCAATTCAGGACTTCTTTTGTGATGAGTTCTGCAGGACACTTTGTGTAGTGGTGACTGTGAGTTTCTGCTAACCCACAAAGTAAAATTATTTTTACATGTTGAAAATAATCCCTTTCTATATGAGGATGGCCTTTCTACTGGAAAACATCTTTTCAGTGGGCTTTAAACAGCGAGTATACTAACGATGGGGAAAGGTGAAGGCAGTGTCAGAAGCCATCTTAGTAGAAACTTCAGGGCAGTCACTACAAGTAAATCAAGAAATTCCCTTTGATGTTAAGTACCTTGAAAAAATCAATATGAAAGCACCTTCAGTTCCTGCCTCAGTTTAATATTGCATATATCTACATTAGTATGTGCCAAGAAAATACACTGGTCTAGTCTGGATTAAATGTTATTGCTTAACTTTGCCTTACAATTTTAGTCCCTTTTTTTATGAACCTGGAGATCTGTGTTCAGGACTTCACATTTACATCTAAAAGCAAATATATATGAACACTTCAAATAGAAGATAACGTTCATGGTTTTCGTTGATGCCAGTAATAGATTTTGGAAGATGATTGCATCAGTGTGTTTCACTTACTCCCATGTTTTCTGAGTGTCATCTCTTTTCTTGACAGGATCTGTGGCTCCGAATGAATTACCTTGTTGATTTCAAGCACCACTTCATGCGTCATTTTCCTTATTCTTTACAAGAAACAGCAAAGCACAAGAAGAAAGACTCATGCAAAGGGTAAAAATAAAGATTTGGTTGGTTTTTGTTGAGGTATTGCATAGGAAGTCATCTGAATAGCCTGTGATAGAAATTAAAATGCTGTCCTAGAGAAATGAAAGTATTTTATTGACTGCTTGATCTGGAATTTGCATATTGCTAAAAATGGCGATTTGTGTTAGTCTGACTAGTTTCACATTTCTGTATGTTTCCTTTAGCTGACTGCTGAATTACATCAAAACATAGGTAAAACTTCACCCCTTTGCTCCCCCATTACTCTGTTCTAGTTGCATTACAGGACTGCATAAATATAGCTGGGAGGGGCGATGGGACATATTGTTGTTACCATTTATGGCAAACCAGTACTGGAGCAGGAAAAGCCAAACACTCACATATTTCTTCACTTCTGAGCTGGCAGAATGTGGGCAGTAATTTTGTTCTGGTACAGGCCAGTAGCAGGTTGTCTCCCTTTCTCAGCTTCTGAGTGTGAGACTGTGAAGTTGTTCTGGAGCTATTCTGTGCTAATGCAGCCAATGTAGAACACTGGTGTTTGTACAAGGGGTATCAACTTGGCTGTCTGTGTTTCACATATTTGCAAACTGTGCCACTGCAGATTGAGCTTCAGTGGTAGAACCATCTCTTTCTTACACTAAAGGTCTACCATGGTGCAAATATACTTGAGGCTGAAATACCCTTTGATACTTCTGTTGCATTTTCCCTTCCTGGAAGGGCACATAGGTCAGAAATACAGTATAGCTCCTTAAATGCTTTCATTTCAATCAAGTCTTATCCATTAAGTTTATAAGCGAAAAGATGTTTTGCATTTCCATGTTTTGACCTGAACACTCTTTCTTAAAAATATCAGAACTGGATAGTTAGGCAAGGCAAATGCAACCATCTTTCTTGTCTTATAGATAATATCCTGATTAACTGTGCTTCTGTTGATCCTTCTTCATTCTACTACTAAGTCTTGTCCCATTCTTGCACTTGAAAATAAATATGTTGTTGGATAAATGCAAGAAAAATAATCTGTGAATTTGTGAATTGTTTTTTTTGAGGTTGTTTTGACTGTTGCTTCAAGACTTAGAAACTTAGCTTCATGCCATGAAAATAAATATTTGCTTTTGTTTTCCTTGCTTATCAGTATATTAGGTTAAAGGCCTGCCCTTGAAGCCTTGTGTGGTGTTTTGGGGCTTCCTTAGTGGCAGAACAAAAAATTTCAAGCACTCAGTTGTCAAATGTGAAGACTTTAAAATGTGTCTTAGCTTTAAAACTTTAACATGATTTTTTAATACATAGTATAATTTCTGCCAAAGTAACATATTTTAAAAGACACAAATATTTTTTCTGAAATCTCACTTTTCTTTTCTCCCTGTCCTCCCTGTTAGGAACAAGTATTGTGTGACATCTTCAAACAGTGTAGACCATCTTTTACTGAACTTAACCTTGTGTGACATAATGGTTTCACTAGCAAGCACTTCAACACTTCAGATGGATTCTGGTTGGCTTGACATGATAAGGAAATTTGTGACAAATACTCTTCAGGATGGTAGCAAGCTGAATAGCAAGCAGGTGAATAGATTGCTTGATGTGACTTGGAGACTAATGCAAATACAGCAAAACAAAGGTAAGACATGAGTAGTTTCTGATAAGCAGAATTAAACGCTGACAAAGAGTTTGATTTATTGCATTTTCAAGGCACTCTGTCTTGCATCCTCTGTTGTTACGTCATAATTTTTTTTTTTATAGATGTAAATTGAATTTCTTGGTCACATCCCTGCATGTAGCATTGAAAGCTGCTTGATTTTTAGGAATGCTGTTAGATTTGAACTGTTGATATACAAAGTGTTAATATATTTGTGTATCATTTTCTGTTTTTACTACTTAATATGTCATAAATGGGAAGCTTAGTTTTTCTGCATTGAAGAAAATAATTATTAGGATATAGAGGTGCATGATACTTTTATATTTCAATCCTTACTTAAAATCATTAATATATCTGGTAGGCTCCCTTTTAGTACTGTCAGATGACCATTGTAGTTCTGTGATTATGTGGAATGCCAAGATAGTTCTGATGGAAGCTGCTGTACGATATTTTCTGAGCTGTTTTATTTGAATCTTTTTCCAAGCGAAAACACATTTCCAGTTGGGACTTGCAGGACCAGTGCAGTATTTCGGTTGTGTTGCAAACTAGTTTATAGAAAACGAGCTCCAGAGATCCCTTCCCACCTCAGCCATTACTGTGGAAGAGAAGCTTCCTTCCTAGATACTTTTTTATAGTGCGGTAGGAGTTCTGAACTAGATCGTGTCAAATGATACTGCAAAAGTTGCTACATGCTAAAAATATGACTCCAATTTGTTTAAAACCTACCTGGCATTGACATAACTGAGAGGTTATGTCTTCAGGAGACAATACAAAAGAAAAAATGAACTACTGCAATAGATCTACCTGTTAGTTGTTTTATAACATTTGGTACTTCCCATGGAGTTAAATGTTGAATGTTGTACAAATTATAACTCTTCTGTGTGTTTGTATGAACCAAGAAGATTAAATAGCACTACTTCAGATTTTTATGTATTTTTTTTTTTTTTCCTAGTGGCAACAGAACCCTTGATCAAAGCAGTATATACACTGTACCAGCAGAGGAATCTCCTCTTCCCAGTTCGTACGTTGCTTCTAAAGTTTTTCAGCAGAGTTTACCAAAAAGAAGATATGAGGACTCAAAGAATCAGGTAAAAACCATCTGCATGTTCTTTCATTTCAATACAGTGTATTTATTTCAGAAGATAGAGTACTCAATTTTGATGTAGATGTTACAAAACTTCATTCTGAATCTGTTTTGGCACTGTCACTGAAATTTGAAAGTTTAGGTTCTCTGTTAGATTAAGATGTGTATTACCTTATTCTTAATGTAAATACCAAATAGATCTTAATGATTTAAAATTTAACTTATAATAAACTGCTGCAAGCTTGTTGTTACTGGATGGGCAGTAGTCAGTAGATGTGTCAAGATTGCATAGCTATAACCGTAGAGCATTTCTTATTCTTCAGCCCAAGGTTATGGACTTATGGCTTAGGGCATTTGGCGGTTCTGGTAGTGTCTCTCTAGACTTCTGTGCTTACTTTCTTTAAGAAATGTCCATTAGATATCTGACTTACTTCAAGTAAGAGAAGCTTACTCTCTATAGTGTTGTTATCTTATGATGAAAAAGTGTAATTTGTCCAGATTGTTTCCCAGTCTTGACTTTTCCAGACAGTATTTTTCACCTAAGTCATCTTTTCCACCTATGTAAAATCCATAAACAGACATCAGGCTGCATCAAGCCTACCTCACTTGAAGGCTTCAAAAAGACATAGATCATACCCATGATACCTGTTTCTGCTACTAGATAAAACCTCCAAACCTCAGGGCCCTCAGAAGTACTGGTGTCTGCCAGCATTCTCTTCTGAAACTCATTTGCTTTCTTAAATCAAGTGTGCATGTGATTAGATCTATAACCTGAAATATCTAACAGTACTCTATGAACATTGTAAAACTATAGGGAATTTGAGAGACAGGAAAAAGGCTTGGTGTCATGGGATCAGCAGCAGCAGTGATTTTTCCCCTTTAAATAGTAGCTGGTGTAGCACTGTGTTTTGAATTTTCGGCTTTGGAACAGTGCTGATAGCACCAGTGTTTATAGTTATGGCTTAGAATGTTTAGGCTGGCAGAGGACTTTCTGAGTTTCCTGCTCTGCCAGGGAGGAGGGGAAGCATGGAGGAAGCCAGGAGGAAGCAGAGACAGGGCTGACCCAAACTGACCAAAGAGGTATTCCATACCGCAGCACATCATGGCCAGGAGAGCAGAGACCTAGAAGGGTGGTTGTGCAGGGAGTGTGTGCCCGGCGTGTTCAGGACTTGGTATCAGGTGATGGGGGTGCACTGTGTGGCGTGGCTAGGTATCAGGTGAAGATCTGTTACATTCTCTTTCCTTGTATTTCTCTTGTATTATTATTGGTGGTAGCAGTAGTGATTTATGTTATACTTTAGTTACTAAACTGTTCTTATCTCAACCTGTGGGAGTTGCATTCTTTCGATTCTCATCCCCGTCCCTTGGGACTGGGGAAGAAAGAGGGGGGAGTGAGTGAGCAGAACTCTGTGAGGGCCTCAAACCACAACACTTGGGAATGTCTCATTTCCCTCCTCTTCACACCCAGAGCGAAACAGGTCTTTGTCATACTAATTTCCCTGAGGTTACATAGCCACTGTTTTCTGCACTTAACTGTAAGTTTTGAGCATCTCATCTAGTTTCATATCATCATCTAACTAGAAAGCTGTAGCTTTCTATCTTTAGATAGAAATAACAAATAGCAGTAGTTTTCCTGTTGTTTCTCTGGGTATTCTACCTGGAATTGTGTCATTTTTAATAACAAAAGAATACAATCACACAAATTCTGTGCAAAAAGGATAACTGCACTTACGTCCAACAAGATATTTTAAGGCAACGTTATGTTTGTGTACTGTACTGATCCATTTTTTTAGCAACAAATGGGTTTGGTTGTGATTGCTTCTTTTATCAAGACGTGGACTGCGCAGTGGATCCTGACGTTCATGTTGTTCTGCTCAGTTTGATGTCGTAGCCCCTTCAGCCCTCCCGTGACTGCTGTCCTCATTTCATGTTTATTTTTTCCTCATATGCTTTTCAAGAGCAGTTTATGAGGAGCATAATTTATGTTGGAATGTTTTCCAAAGACTTTTAGGTGAAGCTGTTTTTCTTTCAGGTGTCTCTGATTCAGATACTGGGTAGGAGCTTTTGGCCTGTTATTGCCCTGTGAAAGAAAACTCGATTTATTACAAGATTCGGAATTAATATTTGGGTCTTGATGTTAATCATCTTCACTGCTAATCGCTACACACACATGCGTAATCAGTGCATGAATGCATGCATACTCTATGTATGTGTGTGTTGTGTCTTGACACCCCTAATCATGGCACACACATGCCTATATATACACTGATAAGAGATTCACCCACTTCAGTTATCTCTTCTCCAGGCTTTTTCTACTGCTCAGCACAATTAATCTCTCTATACAAGGCCCTTTCCTCTTACATCATGGATATTTAGTTTCCTTTAAAAGTTTTTGGTGAGAGATTTTATTGGGTCTTCTGAAAATGGAATAATTTTTTTCATTATGCTAGTGTTGTTGACACCTTTGAAGACCTACTTTGAACTTCATTTACAGTAAGCAGCTTCATTCATGTAATCATCCCTTTTGTAGTAAGCTGGTGAAATGCTTTTTATTTTATAAATTATACTTGAGAAGCCGGGGTGTCATAGATACTGTAGCCCATGTATCATAGAATCGTAGAATAGTTAGGGTTGGAAAAGACCTTAAGATCATCTAGTTCCAACCCCCTCTGCCATGAGCAGGGACACCTCCTACTAAACAATGCCATGCAAGGCTCTGTCCAACCTGGCCTCGAACGCCACCAGTGATGGAGCATTCACAGCTTCCCTGGACAACCCATTCCAGTGCCTCACCACCCGCACAGTAAAGAATGTCTTCCTCAGATCCAATCTAAACTTTCCCTGTTTAAGTTTGAACCTGTTACCCCTTGTCCTATCACTACAGTCCCTAATGAAGAGTCCCTCCCCAGCATCCCTATATGAAAGATAAGATTGATCTTTAAGATTGTTTCAGTTTGAGCTAGAAAGGATAAACAAAAGCAGACTTGTAAGGGGGGTTGTCAAGTTTTAATGCTTAGCATCAAAGGTCTTTAAAGGAAAGAAAAAGGTTAATTACATGAAGTTTCCTGAAGTATGAATGGTGCTAATTGGTTGGAATGGGGAAAGGAGGTCTGGAGAATCAAGTCATAAATACAGGTCAAAATTTGTCTTAGGCTAGGGAGGAGCTCATTGAAGTTTTTTTTGTCTGTTTCCTGACCAGCTTTTTAGGGGTGTTTATGCTAAACAGTGCTTGCAGAGAATGGGAAAAAAGGAATTGGTCAGCAAACTTGTTTCATTCCTATCTTTCTGACAAGCAGATTAGGGATAGCAATTCCTAAATGTCAAGCTGAATTTTTTTGTAGGATATGAAAATAGCCAAAGCTTATTAACTGTCATACTATAAGATAAGGAAAGAAGTGGCTCTGAAATTAGGATGAATACAGGATATCCTTTGGTATTGAAAAGTGTGGCAAGATATTATTTATAAAGATTATTATAATTTGTGTCAAACGCAAGGGATGGTCAGAATCCTCAGATGTGGAAACAACAGTGTTGTGAACAAAACTGGGTCGAATGCTGTCAAATGAGTGCAAAAGAGGAGGATTAGGTAAATTTTACTCCAGAAACTGGGGAGAACTGGTATATGAAAATGCAGATTGTAAGAACTTTGACTATTACCTTAAAAGACAAGCAATGCAGGTTGTGGATTTGGTATAAAAGATGGCATCTTACTTAAAGAGTACGAGTGTGTGCAGTGGGATATAGCACGTAGGTGACAACAATGGGAGTGGTGTAACTGGGGAGAGGCTACTTATTGGAGTTCCTCAGAGTTCTTACAAAGCTGAACTTCATATTATCAAGAATGACTGGCGCACATAGCAAGAAGCTATGAAAATAAATTGGAAGAAATGGTTTACCTGAGGGAATGGTGGAAGAGGTGTATTTGTACAAAACAAAAATTGCTGCACTTGGCAATTAAGAGGACTCTTTTGAATGTAAAAGTCAAGCAGGCAGTTGCAAACAATCCTGTGATTGATATTTTATACTCCTACGTGCCTGCCTGTTGGGAGTTAAAAAACCAAGTGTAACTTTCAAGATAGTATGCTGTAGCAGAAGATACGTGGAAGTATTGTAATCTTTAAACAAGATCATTTGATACTTCATTAAGTTGTAGTTACTCATGCCCAAAAAAGACTAAACTGTAAGAGCTGCAGTGGCAACCTAAGCTATGGATTCCTTTCTCTTAGGTTTGAATCGGTTAAATATCTCAGTTGTGCTTGCTTGAGGCTTTAGGTAGAACCATTAGCGAGCTAGACATTGCAGCAGAAACAAGTAAGATCTTAAGTAAAAAGCCTCTTAAATTTAATAAGAAATCTGATCAGCTGAATGTGATTAAATCCATGGGCCGGATAGATGTGCAGGGATATACCTGAGGTGGTGGAGAAAGTTGCCTTGTGAAAGTGAGGCCATTGTTTGTCATCTGTGAAAAACTATGGTGGCTATGGGAGGTCCTGCATGACTGGGAAAATCATAGTATACAATAGTTTTGGTTGAAAGGGACCTTCAGGGGGCATATAGTCCAACCTCCTTGCAATGAGCAGGGACATGGTAAAGGGAAAAGACTGCTGTTAACCCAATTTAAAGGAAATCTGGGGAATTTCAGGCTGATAAGCCTCAGCTGGTCCCTGGGAAGATCATGCAGCCCATTGCTTGGAATTAGTTTGTGAACATGTAAAGGACTTGCAGGTAATCAGGAACAAACTAGGAAATCATGCTTTACCAACATGATAGCCTTCTTTGACAAATGACTAATGACTGCATGGACAAGGGGAGAGTGCCTAACACTGCGCTTCAGTAATAAAGTTGTTTTGTGCAATGTTCCACCAGTTGCAGTTTTCATTCTGCTTTAAGAGGTGTCTGAATCGAGATACATGACATCAGCAAAGGTAGAATTGAATCTGAAAGTCTAGTGAAAACATAGTAGCTTAGTTTGGGGGTTAAGCAGTATCGAGGGTGTAGTAGTGTCATAAGGAGTTATGAGTCAGGCCAAAAAGCTTAAATATAAACTGATAAAACTAATGATAAATGGGTATGTTGCTTTGCCAGCATAGTCATTTCAGACAAATGGTTTCTGAAAGAGTTGAAAGTGCACAGTGCGAAACCTATGGATCAAATAAATATTTCTGATGTTAATGTTGTAGCACACCAGTGTGCTCAGATCTTCTGGTGAAATATTCTTGGCAAATCACAGTATTGCAATTTATTGTAATTGAATTGTATCTGACACTAAAGCCAACTTAGTCAAGACTGGAAATAGTAAGTTTCTGGGGGCTTTATTGTTTTGTTTGTGTATCCACCACCCACCACCCCCACCCCCCAAGTAATTTTCCTTCTCTTTTTAGAAGTCGAAGTAAAGTTTTGTCTCGTTGGTTGGCTGGCTTACCTCAGCAACTTGCTCTGCTTGGCTTGAGAAACCCTGAGCTTTCGAATCAGCTGATTGATATCATTCATTCTGCTGCTTCTCGTTCAAACAAGGAATTACTACAAAGTTTACAAGCCACTGCTGCTCGAATCTATGGTAAACTTTTACGCTACAGCATGATGAGCGTTGTCTGTTGCTTGGTGGGGAAGTTGCCTTAGGTGGAAAATTCTGGTGTTTCTCTCCTAGGTGAATGTAAAGTCTGTGCATGTGGGGCAGGGGTGGAGATTGGGTCAATCCCTTATAATAAATATTAAACTTGAATCATAGAATGGTTTGGGTTGGAAAGGACCTTAAGATCATCCACTTCCAACCCCCCTGCCATGGGCAAGGACACCTTCCACTAGACCAGGTTGCTCCAAGCCCCATCTAATCTAGCCTTGAGCACTGCCAGGGATGGGGCAGCCGCAGCTTCTCTGGGCAACCTGCGTCAGTTCCTCACCACCCTCATAGTAAAGAATTTCTTTCTTATATCCAACTTAAATCTCCCTTATTAGTTGGTTATATATATGCAGGTTAATAAAGGTTAAAAATATGTGTGTCATTTCCTAAGTGCTAGTAACAAGATTAAAACCTTCTGTTCAGGCTAGTAGGACTTCAGTCTGATAGACTAAGAAGCTTCAGGTTTTGTGAAAGCTGCTTTTGGTAGTATTGATTCTCCTTGGGTTTTTCTTTTCTATCCCACTTCATCATCTTTCCCCTCTCCTCCCCCCCATCCCCTCCCACTCTTATATTCTTCTCCCTTCAGCAAGCGCTGTAGTTTAACTAAATAAGAATAGTTAGAAGAGGGATGGTGGTGGTGCATTGCATGAGGCGCTGATGCTGTGAAGTGTTGGGAATGGCAGCACTTTGTGTGTTTAGCTTTTGACTGTGTGTGTGTGTGCTGGCAGATCCGCTGGAGGGCACGCTGGTGCTGCTGCCGGCCGAGGCTCAGCGGCGGCTGGTGCAGCTCGTGTACTTCCTGCCCTGCCTGCCTGCCAGCCTGCTCGCCGGCCTCAGCCGCTGCTGTATCATGGGCAGGATGTCCTCCGAACTGGCCGCCACACTCATCGGGATCCTGCGCATGAGGTACGGCTATGCACTGCAGTTTGAGATGCAAAATAACCCAACCAATACCCCTTCCCTGCCCCTTTAATAAAATCATATCAGTTAACTGGAAGGCTACATGGTATTGAGCACCCTCTACCCACTGGTCATCGCTGGTGGTCTTTCTGCTGCCACTGACTGCAGCTTTTTCTTATAAATACTTTGATGTGACACTGTTGATAGTGGAAACTGTCCAGCCCTTGTGTGTTCTTATGTTCTGCATGCTTTCAGATTTTTAAAACTTGCTTTTCCTCTGATTCATAGAATCACAGAATTGTTTGGGTTGGAAAGGACCTTAAGATCATTCAGTTCCAACCCCCCGTGCCATGGGCAGGGACACCTCCCACTAAGCCAGGTTGTTCAAGGCCCTTATCCAACCCTAATTACTGCACTTAAACAGCCATGCTTTAGTTGCTAAGCAAGTGTCTTGTTAGAAATTATTCACACTCCTATTGGTTTTGTCCTGGCTTGAAAGACCGTTATGTTTTTATCTGAATTCAGGGAGAGAGGTTGCTTTCACTGAAACTAGTGGAGGACTTGCTGGGATTTCAGAAGTGTTTTTGCTTTGCTGCTTCTGGAAGAAGTATACATGATTTTTTCCATTGCTTGATATTGTTGAACATTGGATAAATAAATAGGGATTAATCTTATGTGGATTTATGCTTAAATTAATATTTTTTTAGGCTTTTTGGAACTTAATTTTTTTATTTAAATATGATGCAACACTGTCAAATACAGACCTGTATTTGCTGTATGCTATACATCATGTATACAGATATATTGGCTGTATAATGTCTGAGTAAGATGATTAACATATGAAGTGATGGTGATAAAAATTTATTATATCCTATATATAATGTAATACCACTTTAAAAATGAAAATCTTTCTAGGTTTGGGAAGGTGGATCTCAAATCTTATTTTTAAGAAAGAAAAGGTTTCTGCCATATACTGGAGATTCAGTGGCAAACCATACCCAAGTCAGAGACAGTCATTGTGAGGACTGAAGTCAGTAAGAAGCACTCAGGAACTTATTTTGTCGTTAGATCTTAGCAATTTTTCAGTGTGGGAGGTTTTCATAGTAATAGCATAACTGTTTTCTAAAGATTGTGAGAAAGCTGCAGGTGGGTTGTAGGCATTTGATCTTTCTGGCAGGAGATACAAGAGGCAGCTGGAGGGCAGTGTTCATAACAGAAGTCTGTTGCATCCCAACAACAGAGGAGGAGTAGTAAGTTCTTATTTTTCAGAGGTGCAAAGAAAGTATTTTAATTTACGGCATTTGAGACACGTTTTAAACTAAATTGGATTAAAAGACTGTGGATTATCTACCCAAGAAGTCAACATAAAATAAGTAGATAAAGAAACAGCGCTAATGCGGTTATGCTAGTGCAGTTTCTTGTGTTGCTAAGCCCTAACAGTCCTCCTTCTTCTGGGAGATTGCAAGTTCTGGTGAAACTTGGAAAAGAGATGTTTCTCTTGATTAAGTGTTTTTCTTTAATAACGCTGTACCACCTCATTGAGAGGGATCAGTGTTGAACACAGGAACTTGTTCAGTCTTCTTTAGGAACACATCTGAAAATACTACAAATCCTTGGCAAGATTAAAATGACTTTTACAGACAAAGTGAATGCAACAGTATTGAAAAACACATTTTCACCTTTATAGCCACCTTAAACTTGTAGAAGTTTTAAATGGCTTATCTATGATACAGTTTTTTACCTGTGGCTCAGTTTCTTAATACATAAAGCCTTTATCCTAGGGTAGCTTAAAAAATCAGAGAATTGAGATGAAGTCAGAAATGCTAGTAGCTGCTGAGGTGGCTGTCCAAAAAGAAGTTGCTTTGGCAACTTCAGTATGCAAAGTCAGGGAAATAAGTAACAAGATTAATTTCTCAAGAGCAAAAGAATCTGATACATCTTTTTCCTTGGAAAAAAAATTGTACAGTTAAGGAGACATTAATAGGTTTTCTAGATGTGAACCTTAGCTCGGCTTTACAGTTTTCATAACCTGTCATTGCACACAGGTTGCATGAACTAATTTTGCATCTTTTATCAGAAAAGCCAAGCATGATTATTATGTCCAGTTTTGTGCCTGCCTTTTAGATAATGATGTGGGCAAACTGGATTGAGTTTAAAGGAGGGCAAACAAAAAAAATTATAGTAAATTGTGACAACGAGGGATGATTGGCAAATAGGTATTGTTAAGCAGATAAGGCTGGAAAGAAAGGGGAACCATGTGTGTAAAAGGCTGTTGAAAAGGAATGGGAGAATGCAGTTTTAGCAGGATTATAACTATACAATTATAAATACAGGGTTTTTTCAGTGTCAGAAAACGGATTTGAGTGTTAGCAAAATTTGCTAAAACCAAATAAAAGTAAAAAGATATATACTGCAATAGGCTGTGTAGGAGGGGGATATAAATATACTGTGTATATTTATACTGTATAATATACTGGAGGTACCCCAAAACAGGGTGAACAAAAAGTGTATCATGAATGGCAGAAATAAATCTTGGAAGTAGAGGGACTAGGTAACTTCTGGTAGTCATTTACAACTCTTCTGATGCTCTGTTAAACATCCAGGGTTTTGAAATGAATGGTACTGTAACAAGATGTATGCAGTTTCACATTTTGTTTGTTCTGTGGCACAGTCTGGTTCATGGGGCACTTTCTGTAGTTTTAGATGCCGATTGTTTTGCACAGAGCAACTGATAGAAATCAGTCAGTCAGGAGATGTCATTTATGAGTCAGTCAGGAGATGTCATTTATGACTCAAACCGATGTTGTCAGTAGATGGCACTGTTTTTCTTCCAGTGTATTCATGTTCTGTTTGGTATGGGGGGAGTTTTTATAAATTTCTTCTATGCCACCTGCTTATCTGTAATGCTTTAAATAGATTGCATTCAGGAGCATCAGAAGCTCACTGCTGCATTCGATACTTGTTCTTAATATCTTTAAGAGCCTTTATTTCTGCATTATTCTTGACCAACAGAGCATGTATGTTTTTACATGTATCTGAGAATACACATACATACCCATATATGCCAGGGAGAAGCTACATTAAACTGGATTTGATGAGAGTGCATATGGATGATAAGACTGTTTCAATTATTCCAGGAACAATCATTATAACCTCAATGAACTTGTAGCTATTTGTGTGTGTGTAAACTATGAAACTAAATGTATCCAGATGGTTTAAACCACAGCCCTATGATGGTATCAGGTGGTAACATTAAATTGTAATTATTGCGTGTTAACTTTCATATTTTTTTGTAGGTTAGAAATGAATTTTGGAGACATTCAGTGGTTTCTGCTTATTTTTGCAGTGATCAGATGAATAACCATGTGGTCTGCAGAAGCCTGTTAAGTGAGCTACGGTGCACTCTGTGTACTGAGAATTTAAGATGATGTTGATGCTATTTTCAGATATATAATGGGAAGGTTTCTGAGCCTGAGAGAGGCTGTTGAAATATTAGGATGGTTCCTGTCATGACTTAGTCTATACTCACTAAAGCTTTATTAATTAGCACAGGCCAAGGGCTGTTCCGAAAAGAAAGGTAAAATGCAGATAGCCCATTTTGGATCCTGGTATGAACATGGCCAGATTTACAATAATTGATCTCTGTGCCAATGAACAGGTGTTGCTGTTGTTTGGGTTGCTGGGACATCTACAGCTGGTGAGTTTCAGGTGAAACTGAGGGACACAAGTTGTTGCCTTGACTTAAGTTCCCTGCTGTTCTCTTCTAATGCCTGGTATAGAGGGTATAATCCCTCTACATCCTGCTTTCTGTACTTGTAGGGCACAGGGCTACTTCAGAATGGGTTCTAAAGGAATAGCAAGACATATGCTTGTTTTTCTTTTGAGTACCCTTTGGAAAACTGGCTTTGAGGCAAATCTTTTTGTCAAATATGGAAATGTATTAAATGTTGTGAACTCACCTTTCTTGTATGTGATAAATTGTCTTGTTTGCCTGACAAAAGGGAAATCTGCTGTTTGCATACCAAAATTTGTACTGTAACAGTTGCAGAGGAGCATCACTTGTCAAACTCAGTGGTTTTGGTTGCTACTTCATAATGACTTTGGGGTGACTGAATAATGGGTTTTCTTGCAAATGAGTTTTGGGTTTTTTTCCTTTCCTTTTGTATAAAGTAGATCATCAGATGATTAATATATAATCTGAGTTTGTCCTGTGATATATTCTGTTCTATGAAATACAGATTAAGAAATGCAGATTGGGAATTGTGATCAAATATATAAACCGGGGAGTTAGATTGCTGACTTTATGGGTAAAGTTCTCTTAATATGTCTTGACGTACAAGTAAGGAAAACCTATTCAGTGTACTTACATAAATGCCATTTGTTCATGCGCTCTTTTTCATCATAACTACTTAAATTCAATTTATGTGCCTTATTCATGCACAACAGTTATGATTTTAGACCTTTTTATCCATTGGAACAGTGTGTCTGGAAATTATTTCATTGTAATAGAAAAGTGGACAGATAATATTTCACTGTCTAGATAAAAAACAATGGGACTTAATTTATGGCATTTCTCCCTTGAAGTAGGGTCTCCATAAATGAGATCTCCAATGGATTCAGTCATTTCTTACGCTTGTGGGGCACTTTCCCTGCTGGGGTCTTGCAAAGAGCTGTTGTTCCTGTTGTTGTAGAAACTGAGGAGGGTGAGGACCGTATAAATGAAAGCTGAGTGCTCTCTTCACAGCAAGACATAAATTGTGTGGGAGTTCCAAGGCTTCACAGGTTTGAGAGCTCTTGGGGTAGCTTGCATTCTGCTTGTCGTAACTGTAAATGGGCTTTTAAGAGATAGAGACTTTCCAGACAATAATGGGAGAACTCAGCTGATGTCTGATCATGCAGCCAGGCATACTTGTTGGTTCCTGCTATCCTTGGGAATCTAGTGCTTAGGAAAAACTGGGACAGACATTTAACGTCTGTTTGGTATAAGTGATAAAATTCTGTGACTCTAAATGTACTGTTCAGAGATGTTTCAGGGTCATTCTTAAGTTTAAAATTTTCTATAGCCATTTCCTTTATAAGTAAATACTACCATTATCAATTCATCCTACTCATGATCCGCAGTCTTTGACAATATAGCTTAAGGAAGGCACAGTGAGAAAGCAAAATATATGTAACAAAAAGCCAATGTACTACTTCATTAAAGGCTTTTTGAATGTGTTACAGACAAGAAAAGGAAAAAAACATTATATTTCTTAAAAGCATTTCAAGGTAGAGAAAACCTGCAGAGGATATGTTAATGTGTTACTGACCTCATAGCAGCCTTCCAGTATCTGAAGGGGTCTGTAAGGATACTAGAGGTAGACTCCTCATTAGGGACTGTACTGAGAGGACAAGGAGTAATGGGTTCAAACTTAAACAAGGGAAGTTTAGATTTGATATGAGGAAGAAGTTCTTTACTGTAAGGGTGGTGAGGCACTGGAATGTGTTGCTCAGGGAAGTTGTGAATGCTCTATCACTGGCAGTGTTCAAGGCCAGGTTGGACATAGCCTTGGACGACATGGTTTAGTATGAGTTGTACCTGCCCATGGCAGGGGGTTAGACCTAGATGATCTTAAGGTTCTTTCCAACCCTATGTGTTCTATGATTCTATTGTGAACAACACTGATAGAAAATTGAATACAGTAATTCTTGCACAAATGAAGTCTAGAAAATATTTCAGAGCAGTGTATTTCCTTATAAAAAGGATGACAGATAAAAATAACTTCCTTACCAAAATAAGTTATTGTTTTAAAAAAAAGAAAAAAAACCACTATGAAGTCCACAGTGGTACAATAGAAAGTCAACTCAATAGACCTTGGAGAGTAAACTGAAAGACATACATGTATAGTAAGGTATAGTAATTATAAATGCTGAGGAAAATTCAAGAATAGTAAGGTTTATATTCACCATGAAATACTTTTCCTGGTTGTATTTTCACACCTCCTCAATTTAGGAACAAAAATGGAGGAGGAAAGTATTAAAAAGGTAACAAAAATGCTTAAGGCGCTATTGAATATAATCTAAAAAGAAGAGTGTGCTCCCAAAATGCCGGCCTTCCCCTGACTGGGTGCTCCTGATGATGAAGGGTAAAAGATTAATTTTTTCCTTGCTGCAAGGTCAGAAAGGATCCATAGTTCTTAAGAATTGGATCGTGGGGTGGGTTATGGCACGTTCCATCGTTCACATCTGGCCAGCAAATTTCCTTTTCCTTTCTCACTGTTATCTAAAGGTCTAGGCCTTGAGAGAGGGAGAATACTAAGCTTGTGCTTAAGGACATGGTCCTCTAAGTTTGTCCCCAGGTGGTTGTTTGTTGTTTGATGTTCCTAACCAAGGGGAACTTAAAATTGCACCAGTCAGTAAAAGTCTTTTGCTCATTAGTGAATGTTTCTTCCGATTTGTGCTCTGCTTTATAATGTGTAAGCAATTCTTTCCTTCAGACAACCTTTGCAGCGGTGCAGCAAATGAGTAGCTGACAGGCTTACTTTAACAACGCATACCTCAAATTGCTGTTTTCTTAAAATAAGGCTCGTATTTTTTTTTTTCCCCAAATCCCTGGTAATTCCTTGCAGATGTTTGTTGTATTTTTTGTATTTCAAATGGAAACATTTTATCCTTTAAAAGAGACAATGAAAGTTAAAACAAGAAACCCCTCACACTAACAAGCCATTGCCTACATATGGTAAGCTGTTAGAGGAAAAATGAAGATAAAAACTCCTCACGTGCTCTTGGAGTTTAGGCTCAGGACCTCTGCTACGTGGAGCTAAGTTGGTGTGAATGATGAGGTGGGTACAGGGCTAGAGAATTATTCAAATTAATTTTTTAAAGTGATTTCAGCATCAGTTTGTGACAGTATTGGTTTCCTGTCTCTTCAAGAGCTAGTATGAAAACTGAGAGTGCCGATCCTTGTTAACAGTGTAACACAAACTGATTTGATTAAGTTAATGCAGGAAACTGAGTTTATGCTTTACTGCAGTTGCAAGCAGTTGCATTTCAGTTTGACAGAAATTATTTTTCATTAAAGCTAAACAGGAATAAATTATGCCAAAGCTGAGATAAATACTGGCACAGGGCTTTTTAGTGGTTTTAAAGAATGTATTTTACAACAGTGCAAGTGCATGCCTACACTGGGGGAAAATGTTTTCTATTTTTCTTCCATAAAGGTACAACAGTACTAGTATAATACTTGCATGAGTTTTTGCGCCTTTTAATGTAATTATTTGTACACACACAGTTCCTGAGAATCAGAACATGGGAATGTATCAGGAAAGACTTCTGTTCAGCACAGTGGCTGATTGATGGTAGTGGTAGATTCACAAGTAAACGCTTGTGGTATAAATCTTTCTCCCCACTCCTGTTTGTACAAGAGTTCATAGGGTATTATCCTAAATATTGTGATCCTAGATTGCGTAGGAAAAGTCATCCCTGTTTCGTGTGGTGGAAACAGCTTCATTATGATCCTTGTTTGTCATGTGGTTATTCTAGCTACTGTAGAACCACGACTGCTGCTTATATTTCCCGGGCCTTAACTGATCTCCTGGATAGGCAGAAAGAGTTGCTCAGCTATATCCTAATGAGCTGCAGAACAACAGAATGTGCATCTTGGAAGGTGGTGGTTTGTCATCTTCTGACTGTAGCTTTGGCAAGGAAAAAAAGGAATTGACTTGATTAGCTGCATGCTGCTATGTAAAGTACTTGGGTTTACTGAATAACATGAACATTGTCAGTGGACTTTGTCATCTCTGTGGATTGTTCCTGAATAGGCTGTACAGCCTAGTGCCAGCACAGTTCTTGTGAATCTCCAGTGACATCTGCCTTCCACTGTACGAGCTGATCAGTTAGTTCTACCTGCCATATCCTACCATTAAAACAATTATCTCTTGATGTACGGACCTTTGTTCCTATACTGCAGCTGCTTAGTTTTCTGGAATACTGTTTTTTTTTAAGCATTACAGGGCCTTCCATATTCATGTGCACCTACATGTGCATCTAAGAGATACGTAAGGCAAAAATTCTGTTTTTCAGAAACTATTCTGTCTGTTCCCAAGAATGACACAGGTACTCCTCCTATGTCAGCTGGTTTTATCTGTTGTTGCAGTGTGTAATAATGCCTAGTGCAGGCATTAGAGAAACAGACTTCAGTTATGTGGAACTTAAAAAGCAAAAAACAGCCCTCTCCCCCCATCACATTTGCCACTGCTGAGTGTGCAGGCTCTGGGAAAGTTTTCCGCTCCTGATGTCTTTGAAAAACAATTAGTAGTAGTATCTTAGTAGTTAAAGCACTTGCTGAGAATGAAGAAAGTCTGTGTACACTGTCTTTGTCTGAAGGGGAGGTTGATTTCCTATTTCGTAACAGAGTGACTTAGTCATTGTACTATTCTGAGGAGGTGTACTTAATAAGATGCAAATAAGTTATATTCATTGTATTAAATTTTCACAGAGTTGAGGCCTGGAGCGCAGTTAGGGTTTTTTTCAGGAAATGGGTGAATCAGCTGGTGGTTGTGCCTATGAATATTTACATGTTCTGTGTGGAACAGAAGTATCAGTGGAAGAAACAGGGGAAACTCCTCTTAGTTTTGGTTTTTAACCTAGCATTAAAGAAACAGTTGTGGGAGGCCTTGGTTTAAATCTGATCAATGGTTGGTAAAATAAATTTAAATTAGGGTCACCTGCCACAATCTTAAGTTCGGTTTCTCAGGCCGTTCTCTTGCAAAGATTAATATAATCCTGTAAAGCTTTAGGAACACCCTGTGCTAGAATATTATCTGTTATGGTGGTGGAAGCACTTTCCTGGAAGGTGAAAGAATTGGGTTTGAACAGAAACCCCAGACCCTTGATCTTACACTTCTTGAGTTCTGTAACCTTCACATTTATGAACAAAAGGGCAATAGTATCAGTGCCTCAGAAGAATTGTGAATCTTGCATTTGCTTTTTCTTCTTCTATTTTGAAAATACTTAAAAGCAGAACTCGTGCGTTTGTGAGGAGTCGAGATTCCTTACACTCTTTAGAATTTGGTAACAACAGCAAAATCAAAACCTCAACCCAAATTCCAAGAAATTTGCAGTGCTTGATAGGTGTGTTGGTGTCTGAGGTGGTGCGTGAGCAGTGTGTTTTACAGGAGGAGAAGTAGAAGGATAACTTGTGAAATTACTCCCAGCAAAGTTCATCAGAGTTCTTCTACTAGAGACCCCTAAATTACCCAGAGACACCTTGTGACTACATAGGTCAAAACCAACACTCTAATCCCGAGCCAGAAATCAGTTGGTAGCTAGTTTAGGTCAAAAAGCACAAAGATAATAGTCTGTGGCTGAGAAATAACCACTTGTGCAAAAAGTGCTGTTGTTTTGTTTTGCAGCTGGGGGATATAGCCCAACCTGGAAACAACAACAGTGTGAACAAAAAGCAGTGAGGTCTGGCTGGAGTTAAAAGCTAGCCGCAAGTGATAAAAGGAGTGCATTGCCAGTTGCAGTGACTGAGAAGTATTTGCTATGCTAATGGCGAGAGAAGCAATGATTTTTAAGTTAATTAGATTCAGTTTTTCTTTCAATACCATTTGGTGTGCAAAGCAGGTTAGCTAAAGGTGCAGTTCTGAAGTACAGCAGTAGAGAGGCTTTCATGGAGAGCAGGTAACCTTATGGAAATGACAACATGTAATTCATCATAGTTAATGTGGGTTTGGACTAGCTGACTGGAGAGGTCTCACTCACATGCAATTTGATAACAGGCTCCCTTTGTCAGTAAAAATTTATTCAAAAAAGGGAGGTTATAATATACTTATCGTCTCTCTTACATGTGTAAATCAGATACTTTCTAGTTAAATGTCTAACATGTAATTTACAAGTATCTTGAAAACATACTTTTAAAGTGCACATAGTCCTTAATTATCCATGGTAGTCTTAATATATTAAGTAAAAATTCTGCAATAACTTACAGTGTATTTGTAGTACATTAGAATCCACTCTAGAATGAAATTTTTTGCCTGATTTCCTTTAACCTGAGCCTCAAAACTGAGCAGCTTTAACTACCTTACAGGCATTTGTGTTCTAACGTAATTGAGGCATTGATAACTGATCAGGCTGGTATTTAAACAAACTTCTACGCTGTAAAACTGTTCTGCTTGTATTTATAATACTAGAAAGACATTGGTCTTGGTCTTCCTGAGTTCATGTTAAATTCTTGCATCCACTGGTTTTATTAGGAATTTGACATATCTGCTAACTGTTGCTTGGAAAATAGTTTTGTATCTCAGTATTTTTTAATCAGATTCTGACAAGCTTTGTCATGCAAGTCCCTGCTGCTTGAATTTGGGTTTGTTGCAAGTTCTTTCCATTTTCCATGTCTCCCTAATCGAAGTATATGGATACGATTATTTCATGAATATTCACCTTGTGCAGGGAAATAGGTTGCCAGACCTCTTGCTGATTTAGTTATATATGAAATCTGATGCTATAATGAATCAGATTGGGACCTCCTTGGAAGGAGGGAAGAAAGTCTCCTTTCTGGAAGAAGACTAGTGGCCGTGGCCAAGGGATTAGTTTGTGGAAGACTCAAATATTGATAGCCAAGTGGCAGCCTTATGAAAAGAGAGAGACTACAGGTTAAGAAAAGGAAGCAGTGAGGCAGGCCTCGAGGAGGACTGAAGGCCTCCTGGCAAGTAGAAAGGACTATGCTGAGCTGCCTGCACTGCGAAGTCACCAAGTCATCTGAAATATGCCCAGAAATAAGGATTTGCCATTAAAGATACAGTGTGAAGTGGGAGCTTTATTTAATAAACCCTTCCTTTGTTCTTCACCTCTTCCCCTTGGAATTAATTATCCCACATGATAGTCTGATTAAGTCCTGATTTTTTTTTCCCTTTAAAGGAATTCTGAAAATCTGTTTCTTTTTTCTTTCGAGTAGCTCCAGACATGTGGATATTCTAGCTGTCATTATTGTGGATGCTGAAATATTGTGGATGGATTTTCATGGGGCGGCAAAATTTATATGCCTGACACAAAGTATTCCAAATTCTACTTTTTCTTTTTTTTCTCCCAAAACATGGAGCTGTAAAAAAAATTCTGCAAAACAAGCTTTCCAGAATTTTGTTACCCATGAGCTAAGCCATTTTGGCTGGTAGTGGAGAGGAATTGGGGAGAAAAGTGATCTGAGACAGATAGCTGGCTTGGAAAATTGCGTTCATAAGCTCTGAAGTTTTGCAAGATTGTAAGAGTAGAAAGCAGCAATCTCTTACAGCAAAGATCCATAGTCTGCAGTGCAAGTGCCAAGAGCAGCATATAAGTAAATCTGAATGATGCGCATTTTGCATAATGTGATGTAGGTCTGAACTGCAGCCTTTGTGGGAGGTATGTGTGAAGTTTACTTGTTCCCGGCTCCTGGCTTTCTCCTGGTTCTACACCAATACACAGGGAGAACACAGCTGTTGGGTGGTCAGTGGTGTCTGTTTGCTGCTAGTTCCCACTGCTTCTAATTTGAGAAACAGAATGCTCCATTTCTTACAGATTGCTCCAAGAAAAGGAAGTGTCAGGCAGCTTTGGTAATGGGTTTGCTCTTGTCTTTGCATATTGCTCCTTTTTATGTTGTAAATCTCAAAGCAAGTTTTTAATTTAGTTCTGTGTTTGACAGCTTTAGCTACTCTGAAATAGATGCTGAGACTGTTTTTTAAATGGGATCTCTTGTTCGTGTAAAGAGCTGTATTAAAAGTAGTGGTTATAATGAAAAGTACAGCCCGGCTTTGTAATGTAATGACTTCCACCAGATAAAGGAAATGGAACTAATTTAATTTATGGTGTATTGGCTGTTGTCACTATATTAAAGGTTGTACTAGTATTTCTGAAAAGCTGCTATCTCAGTAATCAACTTAACAACCTAAGTCCATGTTGGGTTACAAAGTTCAGTTATCACTTGCCTTGAAAAGAGCAAGTTCTTGTTTTGAAGCTATTTAAAATGCTGTTCTACCAGCAGCAGTTAGAAACAGCAATGCCAAAATTAACAATTTAGTCATGCTAATTGTGATTGTATTGTGCAGGTAGGTTGTGAATTCTTAATGATATGTTTTTTAATAAACTATCTGCTATTGGTTTTGTGTAGATCATCCTTTGCAGGCTGGAAGTGCCAAGTGCAGGATAATTCAGTGAATGATGTGGACTATTTCAGCTTCTTGTTTTCAACCCTTATAGGTAATCCATGTGAATGTCATAATTCAGAATTAACAAACTGAAATCTGTTTTGATAGCCAATTACTGGATTTAACGTAGAATAAATGGTGTAGTAAGTACTTCTTGAAAGTGATTCTAATCTTGCTATGTATTTTTCATGTGACGTACCCTTTTTTCTCTTGGTTTTGATTTTTGACACCCTATTTTTACACTTTGCCATTTGGGCTGAATATTTGCATACTTTTTTCTTTGTTCTAGCAACTTTCTATAGCAAGTCTGAGGAAAACCTAAATTCAGCATTTGACATAAGAATTTTTTCTCTAGATTTAGGTAAATGCCTTTTATTGGCTCATAACAATAGAAACGAGTGCCTCTGGGATTTCCTGTGGACATGCTCATGCTATTAAAAACATTCCATCGGAATAAAGTAATACATTGAAGTGAGCTGCCCAAGGCCAGCATGTGAGCAGAATTACTTCTGCTACTATATTCTGACTCAGATGTAAAAATAGTTGTAATCTGTGTGATGCAACTTTGGGGAATTACAGTGGTTAAAATGACTTAATATTGCTGTAAAATATCTTCCAGCAGTTTCTCCTGTGGAAAACAGCAAGTGTCTTTTCTTCATCACCCCAGTCATTCATAATGTTCAGCTACTTTGCTTTCAAAAGTTAAGGGTTTTTTTCTCCTTAAGATGATGAAGAGAGTGCTTTAGTGGTAACTGAGAAAAGGAAAGCAAACCCGGAGTGTCTGTTTCAGAGCAGTAGTCCTTTTTTACTACAGCATCTAATACCTGGCTAGAAATAATTAGCCAAACTAAGTGTTTTTTTAAACCCCGAGGTTATGTTAGAAGGTTACTGAGTTATTGTGAAGATGTGGTAAACTGTCTTGTGTTATACTGTCTTGCATATATATATGTATGTATGTATTAAAGATGCATACATTGAAAATAATATAACATTAGCTTCTTACATTTTTTATATGACATTATAGTTTAAATGGGTATGCCATTGATTTTTTTTCCAATTACTTGTGTTCTTTTAGAAGCCAGACTTTGTATTTTGATATACCTGATTTAAAATACCAGGCAAAAGTTTTACCATGAAAAAACGTTATCTAGATATAATTTAAAAGACAGTGTTTGTCAGTGATGCTGTTGAAGTAGAACAGTGCTTGGCTTGTTTTGTGATACTGTTGTACTGCTTCTTTTTCTCTAGGGTTTTCAAGAGAGGAGTTGACTAGTCTCCAGGGCATTAGAGGAAAACCACACATTAGCCAGTCACAGCTTTCACCTGTCCGTCTTTACCTCACTGATCTGGACCAGTTTTTACACCACTGGGCTGTGACAGAGGTAATATATCAACACTAATTCTAAATGACAGCATACGAGCTGGGAGTGCTCTCCATCCCTTTTCCACAGATGCCTAAATCTTCTTGTGAGTTGAGTTGAAAAAAGAATGAAAAATGTAACAGCTGTCAAACAGCCAACGTTCTTCTACAGCCATCAGATAATATTTCGGAGAAAGCTGCTTCAGAAGGGAAATGTTCAGACATGCAGTATGCAAAACAATCCTTATGGAAAAATGGGTAGGAGCCTTGTTGGAAAATTCTGAAATGCTAATAAGATTAAAACCAGCGATATGTTTTGGCTTTCAAAAGTACATTAACTGTGAAAATACTAATTCTAAAGAAGTTTTTTCGAGAGGAAATCCTACTGTTAATTGAAAAGCACTTGCATTAAATGAGATTTTAACTTGGAAGTAATGGCATTGGTGATTATTTAGAATAACTTCTGGTGCTTATTTAATAAAATTTTACTGGGATTAGAAACTTCAGTGTGAGTTCAGTTAGTGACAGTGAAGTAGTTTGATTGTGGATAGCTTGTTTGTGCCTTTGGTTCCTGATGGCAAGTTTGATTTACTTCTCCCACCAGAATCTTACCAGTGTTTTGGTGACATCAAGGAGAGTCAGTATTTTCAGAAATTTAATACTTGCTTTTATTAAAGTACCTTTTCTTGGGAAAGATCTGAGGTGCTCTCTCAGGTTTGCAGGACTGGATGGCAGTCATTAAGCAAAAAGCTGGGTATGCCTGGTTAGTAAAGAAAGAGCATTTGGACATCCTTTTAAGCATTACATTACTTCTGCAGTTATGTATGAGCTTGAAGTCTTTTCTGGAGACTAAGTTATGAAAGGGAGAATAGGAACCATAATCCCACATATCAAAGATCTGAAGAGTGATGAGACCTTCTAGGCCCATCTCATTTTTTTATACTCTTAACAAAAGGGAGTTTTGGACTACTCGTTACAACTCTTAAGCTTGAGAAGGAGATTGGAAGCTTCTCCTCACAAGCATGTTCATTGTTAGAGATATGACCCAGTTCACTAGAAGCTTTATCAGATGGACCTAGCATATGATCAGGAATAATCAGCAAGGATTTATCAGGGGCAGATTGTGCTCAGCCAACCTACTAGCCTTCTGCAGCAAGGTGACTAGCTTGTGAGAGCAGTTTATGTTGACTTGGGTAAGGTTTTTAATACTATATCCCATAACATCCTTGTCAGCATGCTGACAAACATTGACAGGGAAGTGGATTGAAAGCTGCCTGAATGTCCAGGCCAAAGGATTGTGATTGATGGTGCGAAGTCCACTTGGAGGCAAGTTGCTAGTGATGTAGGGATCAGTACTGGAGGCAGTCAGAAATTTCACAGGAATACTTCTAGTAGAGCAGGTAGTTTCTGCTGGGTGCTCTGGAAGCACCTCTTCACTTAAAAGAAAATAAACCAAACAGCAGCAACCCCCCCAAAAAACTCAGAGCAGCAGCCTCTGAGGAGAAGAAAATTGCCAACAGATCAGGGTCTTCTGGGATACCTTGAAAGACAGTGTCATAAGGTGGCTCTACCTATGTGCATTGAGTTTGAGGGAGATAGGTTTGGAAACCACTTTCTTGGAAGTTCAAGGTGTGTCACAATTTTGAAATCAGGCTATTTTTAGCTGTGGCTGAAAATTCTTTTAAATAAAGAAGTGCTACAGGAAATAATAAAACCCAGCTTGAATTAGTCATGCTTTTGGTGGAACTGAGTGGTGCAGCTTCTGCATGTTGTATCTTTCATGCTTTTCCTTATGGGATAAGGAAGTTTATGGTGATGCTGTAATGTTAGGCAGAATATTTGTAGTAATTAGAAATACCTAGTGGTGAGAGAACAGCCCTCTGTTGGTTGCAGAGCAGGCAGTGTTCAGACCTCTGCTTTAATTGCTCTTTCATGAGTGTTCTCATTGAGTGTAGTTGTAATTCAGGGTTTCATTGTAATGGAAAAATGTTTTCTTGTAGATGAAAATAAATAAGGAAGTGATGGAATTAGGATTTGATGGCCTAGTTTCGTAGGAATAAATGAGGCTAGTGATCAGATTCTTACTATTCCATCTAGCTTCCTCTTTCTTCTCTTCCAACACCAGTTCTGTTTAAACCATTGGCTAGTTTTTGGCTCTCTGCTAAAAGAATAATGTTGCAAATACTCATTGCCCATAAGAGCTATGAAAAGATGCATGTAGAAGAAAAAAAGCCTCTAGATTAGCACAAGGTAGTTGCTGTCTCTGTTCCTGCATCCTGCTTGGCAGCAGCCATCTGCCATGGGCATCACTCTGAACTGGGTTGTCTGGGGGTTTATGAGGCTGGAGTAGCGTTACTGTGCTGAAGAAGGACAAGGAATGAAGGGTCCTAGCCCTGACTCTAGGAGGCAGTGGCTTGTTGGCTTTGTTACTTGCTGCTGGGCTTTTGTTTCCAACCCAGAGGAAGGCAGTCCCAGCTCTCTGTAGCTAGCTAGCTATACTGCGCAGTGCGTGGTGTGCATTTCTTGTAGTAATGAACCATAAGAGAGAATACTATTGTATAATATATGCATACCAGAGAAGAAAGATGTGCTTCTGGAGAAAGAGGTAGTTACATAAAAAAATAATAACTTGAGGCATTTTCAAGGAACTTAGGAGTGTTCATGTAACTAGTGCATGTAGATTGGATCTGAGGAAGAAATTCTTTACTGTATGGGTGGTGGCACTGGAATGGGTTACCCAGGAAAGTTGTGAACACTCCATTGCTGGCAGTGTTCAAGGCCGGGTTGGACAGAACCTTGGGTGGCATGGTTTAGTGGGAGGTGTCCCTGCCCCTGGCAGGGGGGTTGGAACTAGATGATCTTAAGGTCCTTTCCAACCCTAACTGCTCTACGATTCTATGGTAGCACGTGTCTGACCATAGCTGAAAAGGCCAAACGTGCTTTTCTGATAGGTATTGATGCCATTAAGTGCTTTATAGCAAAAACTGCTTTGAGATGGATACTGCTTGTAATATTTTGTCTGGAGAGTGGTAATTGATATAGTAGAAATCTGAAGCCATGTTTGAAGGGTTTTTTTTGTGGAAGCTTTTAGATACTGGTGATTTGTACTTAAGGAGCAGTGCTTAAGTGTCCCTTTAAATGCTGTTGTACATAGCTGTAGAAGTTAATCTTCATATTTTGTCTAAAAGATGTGTTAAATGTGGAAAGTCTGGTTCCTTTTTTGGGTCAACTTCTACTTAAAATGACCTCTGCCTTATTAAAATCAATTATTTAAAATCACACCCCTGGTAGCTGAAATAAATGGGGCTCCAGAATACATGGTTGCAGCCTTAGGGAAGAGGCTTTAGCCTTCTCTCATTTTAACTGTGCCAATAGTGTTTGTTGGTAATATTGTTCACTTCCCTGTAATTGAATTGCTCCGTTAGTATTGAGCGAAATAGCGCCGACAGAAATGAACAGTTTAACAAGGTAACCATGCATACATGATAATTTCTGTTGTAATATTTGATGTGTGTGATACTTGAACATCTTGGAGGGAGAAAGCAAATGATAATTCAAAGGTTCTGCTCTAAGTCAAGATTCCAGAGTTATATTGAGTGTATAGGTGACCTGAAGAAATAAAATACTCCTCAGAAATTGAAGATATAAGAGCAAATGCTGGGGAAGGTTAGCTGCTTTTAAAAACAGTCTTGAATTCTAAAACCTTGGGGTACATGTAATGCCTTAATTTGTGTCAAAACCTGAGAAGTCTTTTAAGTGAAATAGGCTTGGGAAGGCTGTATCTGCACTGATGTGCTATGAAAAATCACAGCAAATCAATAAAGACAGCAAGTGAATGTATGCAAGTTAAGAGTCTTTCAAAGATGTTTGTCTTGAGAAGGAAGAAGTGGTGTTGCAGCGCTGTAGCTTAACTTCAGGCAGAGAGTAACGCTTCCAAAAACCTACTAAATGTTAGAAATTTAGATTTTGAGATGAAGTTCCTGTAAGATTTCAACTTGTCTTTATTGAGATTGGCCAGGTTCGGTTTACACACTGGCGAGAAAAAGCACCTGAGAGTAAATAGCATACTTTCTAAATGAGAACTATGCTGTGATTGTTAACCTCTTTAAGGAGGATTAACAAATTCTGTGTAAACCTGTTAGTGTTTTGTAAAACTACCTCCTGTCCGAGTTTCATGTTTAGATATGAAAATATTTTTTTCTTGAAAAACAATGCCAACTCCGAAGAAACAGAAATCATATAGTTTAATGCCTCTAAAGTGAATAAGGCTTGCTCTCAAAGATCTCTTCCATCATTTTCTTCAGACCTAAAACTTCAATGAAGAAACGCATGACACCACCTCCACCCCACAGAAAAACACCTGAAACCTAAACTAAAAAAAAACCTCAAACAACCTTATAAAACCTAAACACCAAAACACAAACTCCCAAGAAACCTGACCTGATCTTCCAGTGTATCTTACGTATCTTGTGGCATAGCGGGAGCTCGCATGTCACTGTGTGTAGCTGATGTGAATTAACATCTCCACAGTTACTGTACGTTATGCTGTATACTCAGGTTTTGGCTTGTGATACCTAAACTGGATTTGTTCAAAAGGACAGGCTTTGTGGGACAAGAGCTAGCTTCCGCAGTGGGCAGGTTTCTGTGTTTTCCAGTCTTTTTTGGGGGGAAGAGGCAGGTGGGTGAGTGAATAGGAGAAATCTCCAGGAACTCGCCAACAAAGTTTCAAGTTGACAAGCAAGTATTCTTTATTGCAGCGCCGGGAGACACGGGGGATGACTCCTCCAAGCGTGTCTCTCCCAAGTATCTGTCAGGCTGTGATTATATTGTCCTTAAACATACACATTCATTAGATTGCATGCATTACATCCTACATGTACAGAATGACTCCTGTATGCACACAGAATGTGGTAGTGGGCTGGGATCCCTGGTGGTCATTTCTTCATCGCTTTGTTTTAGGATTGTTGTCATATCAGTCATCAGTAACCACCAGGCAGTTCTGGCAAAGCTTATCTTAGGAATTTCCTTTTCCCTGTAGTTGCTAACAAAGCCTAGCGTCCTTGAGGTTACTTACGTACAGCCCTGTTCTTCAATCAACCCCATTTTTGGTGAGTTTGGAGACTTGTACACGAGATGTTCTTTCACTATCCTGCACATGGTCTGATGAGGAGGCATCTGTGCAGATGGTGATATAGGTGTAAGGAAGCTGCAGAGATGTGAGAGAAGGGCTTCTTACTGCTGCAGAGGATGAAAAGCTGCTTGGGTAGCAGAGACATTTTATGGCATCCTTTCTTTGAATTCTGTAAGGTGGCTCTGAGAACCAGGTGTTTGCCGTTTTTCAGGTACAGCTTTGTTTGCTCATTGAGGGCACATTCGCTGTTGAGCATTATACTGGATTTTGCAGACAAAAGAATATGTTTTCAGAAAAGCCTGTTGCTTAGTTGGACACTAACATTGTCTCTAGCACATGGTTATTTATCCCTGGCACCAAATCTTGCTGGAACTCAGGTTTAAACACATGATCAGAGTGCTGCGCAGGAGATGAGCAGTGGTGGTTATCACTCCTGTGTATGTCCAGGAGCAAATAAAGATAACTTCACTTGGTTTAGTTGACTCTCAGTATAGGTTTAATGTCAGGCTGCATGCTGCAGCCAAGAAGTCTGCAAATAGACAATGAACACAGTTCAGCAATTGCAAGAGAAGTCTGTATGCTGCAATTACCCTGTTTCTGAGCCAGTAATTGGACATTAACTGTGTTTTGTAATCCTAAGTTGTTAGAAATACATCTTCTATCAGGATGCAGGACACGGTATGTGTTCTTAATCATTCTTAATCATGTTCCTGTCTCATTGCCCCGAATGTGAAAATAAGACTCATAGTGGGGTTTTTTTGCCCCCTATTGCCCACCTCTGTAATGTTCTTTTGTAGACTCTGTTCCTCTGTCTTGCCCTTTTCCTTAACCTAGATTTTGTTTTGGTTTATTGTTACTGTGTGTGGGTTTCATGTGGGGTTTTCTGTGTTGTTGTTTTCTTGTTTTTTTTTCTGGAGTCACTGAATCGGGAATAGCTTTCACATCCGCCCCTGTGAGCATAGCCAAGGCAGATGAACAAAGATCTCTTGTACGCAGCTTTCTCAACAACTCAGGGCGCTGTTAATATTGCCCTGTCAAATCAGTTTATTTCAGAAGGAGAAGCAGCACCTGTCAAGGGAGTAGTGTCTGATAAGCGAGGGTGCTTCGGGGGGAGCTGGCCAAGCTTCAGACGACAAGCTTCATTGCTTGCCCCATCACCTGAAAACTTCTCGTTTTCTACGCTCTGCAGTAACACGTTACGCTGGATAGAGTCCTGCTCAAAACAGTCATTTATTTCACAAGGGCTTTGGAATTGACTGCAAACAGCCTGTTACATTTCAGTTACCTGTGTTTGAGGTGGATGTGGATGTGAACTGAAAAACGTGAAGTTAGGATGTAGTGTCTGGTGTGTGCTAACTTACTTGCTTAATAAAATCCCTTCTCTTGGAGTCAGAGCTGTCTTTGGTCTGACTCCACTGAGTGGCTTGCTAAAATACTTGATCCGTTGTCTTTCTTTCTTGCTCTGTTCTCACACTTGTGTGTGTGTGTCTTCAGAGGAAGGTGGTTTTCTTTGAAAAAGAATACTTTGCAGCATGATTAAAATTGAAATAATATACAGGGTTTCCCTGGAGAGTTACTGGTCAGATATTTCCCTGGAAGCTTTTTGAGTCAAGATTCTGTCACACTATGGGGAAGGAAGCACTGAGTGATTTAGGGAGTGAGAAGTTAAATAGCGGCAAAACCTTGCTCTTGGTTCATCATTTGTGCTTGTTCTCGTTGTCATAAGAGCACAGACTGAGACCTCTGCTTCCTCGGGTCGCCCCAACTCCACCATTTGGAGTTGAGAACATCTTAAAGATAAGCAGTTTAAAACTGATGAATTTCCATGGTTGTATGTTACAGCTGAGGAAGGCCTATTTCAGACTGGATTAAGATTCAGTTAGGCTGGTTCTCAGCTGTAAAAATGCTTTTAACTAGACTAGGTTAAAATACTCCATGGTTTCAGTATCTCCAGAATGCCCCAGGGGATGCTCCTGGGCTGCCTTCCCAGCCCTTTGGTTTTTGTTCCCATTTTATCTGGCTGCTGTTGAAGTATGTCTTTGGTATGGCAGGCAAGGAGACCTGTCTAGTAATGATTTCCTCAAGCCCTAGTAGGAAACCTGCTCTTGTAGCATGTGGCTCGGTGCTAGGATGGGTAATTGGGCATGTGAACAATAAGGTTTGATTTGAATAACTGACAATGGATAACATAGCCTGTAGTATTGGCTGCATAACAGTAATAGGTAATCCCTGTGTTTAAGAGAATGCTTTTCTTTGGCTGACTTTATTCAAGTGGACATCAACAAAATTAAGGTGATAAAACCCCAAAGGCCCAAACCCTCTAAACCTAAACCAAACCCGTTATACTTGTCTCCAAAAGATATAACCCCCCTGCAATCAGCAGTGCTTGTTCTCTGTGCGTTCAGGAATACTCTGAAACAAAACTACGTTCTGGCTTTGGTCCAAAACTAATCTACGAATGAACCAAAAATGTGATAAATGCTAATCAAATGTAAAGTAATGAATCAGCTGTGACATTTTATTATGGAAATTGAGCATCGTGCAAACCCTTGCCTCAGGAAAATGAATTGTCAGGAAAAATACTAATTTTCATGTGATAATTAAGTTTTCTTTGCTTTTCATTTCCATGTCTAATAACGTTTCAGTTTCACTTTTTATAGGAGGCATTTGTTACGAAAATCATTTCAAGCAGGATTTAATTTATGGAATTGAAAAGGATTGCCACTCCCATTTAATTGTAGGAAAATAGAAGTGGTTGTAGGCAACGGTTCTGTTATTTTGAGGGTCAGAAAGATCTGAAAGGTTGAAAAGTTAACTTGCACTTTACCACAGCCCTTCTAAGCAAGTGTGCTGTTCTCCAATGGTGCAATTCCTGTTTTTCCTTGCCAGTTCTGGGAGAGCCTGAGTGTCAGTGAATTGTACCTCTTAGGAGATCTCCTACAACTTCTCATTTCAAGGGGAACCTCGGTGGACTGGTAGGCCTGTTCTGGGGGGACATAGTCCTAAGGGTGAAATAGTAATACGGTTTTGTTAATGATGAGACCTTAGTTTGCTGGGTGGGCATGGTGGGTTTGCCTTCAGTGTCTTCTAACTTGTTGACCTCTTGTGGGTATGTGTTGAATCAGAAGGGATCTCTAGCATACTGTGCCTAGTGTCACGAGCTCACAAGCATATGACATGCCCTGTTTATAAACTTTCTAACCTCTGTTTTATGAGCAGCAAATATCTCCTGCTTTTCTGTGCGCATCCTTCCTAATGTCCACCTCATCTGCATTCCCTGCCGGCTGTGATCGTCATTATTTTTTGTTCCTGGTTGGTTATGTCTGTTCTGCAGCGGTTTTCACTTCTTCGTTGCAGTTGTGAGTGATGGTAACATCTCTTCTCAGATACGGTTTTGCCAGTCTCGGCAGGTTAAGTTCTTTCCATTGACACCTGTGAGACAGAGTTTCTGCTCTTCCTGCATTTTTTCTATGCCCGTTCAGTTTGGATTTACCTTTCTGGAAAATGAGTGACTCCTATTTTTGCACAGTAGGACAGAAATGAAATAGTCTAGGCAGGGTCTCATGTTGAACAGACAATCAGTATTCTGTCTAACTCACACTGTGATTGTTTTTCCATCGTAAAGTGACATTTGCCCATTCCATGTTTGTGTCATCACCACCTTGTGGTCAGCTCTTATGTGGAGCATTTTCTCCTCCATTTTGAACTGTCAAGCCTTCCAGCTGCATGCACAGGTTTCCATTGGTCTCCAAGCGTGTGACCTCCTGCTTTTGATTCACTGAATTGTTTCTGTAGGTTACTCATCAAACCCATGTGATCTTTTCTATAGGTTAGTCCAATCCTCCCGTGTTGGCAGGGTTTCTCAACTCTGACCTGTCTGTCAGCCAACAGGTTTCATCAGTGTAGCCTTAACTCCAGTGTAAGTGTTGCTCATTAAAATACTCGGTCACATTGTTGTCAGAGTTTGTCCTTGACGTGACAATCCCCAGTTGTAACCTCTGCCAAAGCTTGACTTATTCCTCAGCGCTGCAAACATGCAGATGCTTTGAGTGGTTTTCTTGGGAATATTCTGGAGTACTTAATATTTTATCATTTTCAAAGTGCCGCGTACAGCAGCACTATGAGATGTAGGACGGGGTATACAGTTATAGTAATATTATTTCATTATTAAATAGAGGTAGAATATCAAAAATAAGCTTATCGTTTGCCATTATCTTAAATTCTTCCCAATCTCAAATGTCTGCACTTGCTGTTCTCTTTCCAGTTCCCTTAAGCACAAGTAGAAGGTTTGATTCCTCTTGTATTGACTCTTCCATCTTTGTTCTCCTTAGGAGGACACCACGGCTGCTACTGCTCTAACACATGCACTGCACATGTTGCTTTCCAGAGGCTTCAGCTGACATCCTGGTGAGATAAACAGGGAATGTGAACAGAGGGAGGTCAGCCAGGCTCTCTGACAAGTTCACAAATTATTGGAAGAGATGGGAAGAGGAATTGAGAAAGCCATCTGCTGAGGATTGTAGTACAGCTTGCTAGCAGAGCTGCTTGAGCTCTTGTTTCTTTATCCTATCTAGGAGCCATACAGCAATTTTTGTGGTCTTGGACTACTCTTTTCCTGCCCTACCATTTTGGCCTGGGTATTTTTTGTACCAAGAAATGAAGCTCTGAGTCTTGGGTATTGTTTTTGTTTTGTTTCTTAAAGCCCTCTTTCCATCATGCCCCTGGGCAGCTATTGCAGTTTGCTAGTGGTTGATTTTATACAAGCACCAGTTTTTTGGCAGCTTATAAAACACAATCTCCCTCTGTAGTATTACATTTTGTATCGTCTTTGAATGCGATGTTCTTGGCAGTGTAGAGGAAAATAAGTCAGAAATGCATCTTTGGTGCTTTCTTCTTTGTTATATTATTTTTCTCTCCTGTTTCACTGTGATTCCTCTGTTTCATGCTTGATAAAGTTACTTGTGAAGTTGTTTTCTGCAATTCTTCAGCTGCAAGGAAAGGCACATACATGGAGGCTTGGTGTGGTGCTGTAGCTGGATAGAGTATTTTTGGCCTTCTCCTTCTTGCACATAGGTAAAATAAAGGCACTAAAAAGTGAACTAATGGTGTAGGTTGTCACCTCCTTAAACACGGAACAATTTATGTTGGCAATGTTACTGATTCTTTACAGTGTATAAGAGTACTTTGAGACAAAGCTGCTGTGTGCCTCCATAGGTATTTAGGTCTGTCAGCAAAGTATGACAACACAGTGAATGATTGCTGGTTGCATTTAGAGTGTTTAAATATAACTTTGTTTTATTAAAACAGATGATCTGTCACAGCTTGTCCACTATACCTTCACAGAGTCAGTGTTTTGACATTCTCCAGACGGGTATCTGTAAATATCTGGTAAGTACCATTTTGTCTTTATCACTTTCTTTCATGTGATAAATGGTATACTGGTCTCTCCCAAATACACTTATCCCATATACTTTGTGTATAATTTCAGCATTTGCAAAAGTTTTTGACAAGATTAGCAGAGTTTTAAAGGGTGTCTCGTAAATGTCAGTATCCAAACTTAGAGAAATATTTTTTTGCTCTGATCTGTGAATAGTTCAGCTTGTTTTCAGGTCAGGACAGCCCAAAATGAAAGGCTTTGTTGTTCGAAGGAGCAACTAGCAGCCTTAGGTAGGTTTCACGGTCTGTCTTCTCCTGATGCCAAACGCTGAGGGTGGGGATGGCAAAGCCAGAGCTGTTTAACAGACTTTGCAGTTACCTGTGATGCTGCCTGCCAAGAGGGGGACCTGTGTCTGTCCTCCTGCCAGGGTGATTCTGTGAGCTAACAGGTGCCTGCAGCTCCCTGCACAGAGCCCTCCTGAGAAGCCGCTAGAACAAAGCTCCACGGAAAGGGGCTTACCTTTACCTGCAGTCAGGATTTTTGAGGGCAAGTGTTGACTTCAGTTACAGCCTACCCATCAGCTTATGTGTTCTTACTATGCTGTTCTGAGAGCAAACAGTTAAGGGGCTTCTTATAGTTGATGAGATTGCTGCCCAAGGGCTCAAACGGGATGATGACACCTTAGAGGGAAGAAAGGCAACATCTTCTGTGGGAACTTGAGCCAGCTCCATCTACCTGATTTATATGAATTGAAATGTCTTTGTTCTCATCATCTCCCAGACTCACTGGCTGGCACTTTTCATCAGCAGCGTCGGCTGATTTGATCTTCAGGATGCTTCTTTGTATGCGGACATCCATCTACTCACTGTCATAATTTTCTGTGCGTGGTTTGTCAGGGACATCTTTATTTGATTTATTATTTAGTGTTTGAGTGTCCTATAGTATTCAGCAGGGTCTCTGTGACAGTTGCAGGCCATGTTCTGCCATCCTTCTCCTGTAGCTGGCTGGTGCAGGGTAAGCTTGGGACAGTGATCTGCACTTGTGGCATTGAAGTACCTAGTCTTATATTGGAAGTATTTTAAAGTTTGAACCCATCGTTGTTCTTTATCTTCTACCTCTCATAAGTGATCATACTGTTGTGGTTTAACCCCAGCCAACAACTAAGCTCCATGCAGCTGCTTGCTTACTCCCTCCGACAGGATGGAGAAGAGAATTGGAAGAGTTACAGTGAGAAAACTCATGGGTTGACATAAAGACATAGTTAATAGGTAAAGAAAAAGCTGTGAGGGCAAGCTAAGCGAAGTGAGGAATTCATTCACTTCTTCCCATGGGCATGCAGGGGTTGAACCATGTCCAGGAAAGCCGGGCTCCATCCTAACCAGCAAAAATGCTTGTGTATAAAGTGATGAACTTGGGGGTCATTTTGTTTGTTTCAATACAGGTTGGATTGGTTGTAATACCTGATAGCACAGCTGGATCTGTTCTGTGTGCCATAAATAAGCTCTTGGATCAAGCTTGCATCCTGAGTGAAACCCTGCACAAGTTCCTAGCCTCCTGTTGTTACAGTCTCCTGTACTTTCTACTCACTTTAGACAAAGAGGATGCAGAACACTTACAGAAAAGGTAACACTGCTTTTGGGATCTCTGCTTTATGCCCACAAGTATTTAGAGGTGTAAAATGAAAGGACATCTCCTCCCATCCTCCCAGGGTATTTTGCCATCTCTATTTTGCTTGCTTCAAAACACAGTACTTGGATTTAAGAAAAAAAGCTGCAAAGTTAGCTGGAATTGTTTAAAACAGTAACTGAAGGAGGTTCCTCCTCAGGTTGTTCTAGTTAGATGTCAGGACATCCTGACTTCAAGGTATAAATATCCACCTTTCTAATCTTTAGCTTTAGCCTTTAGTTTCATTAGTACATTGAAAAGCAACATGCAAAGGATTTGGCTTTGTAAGCTTGTACTCTTAACTGACCGCGTATTTCAGTTTTAACACAACTTCTGAGGCATTGCTTTGTAGGCCACAAATTCATTTGATTTAAAAACCCCAAAGCTACAGCTAGCAGATGTAAATAAGTTTATTTACCTGTATAACAGAAATGTCTTTGAACAGCTTAAACTTCAGGTTTTTCCTCTAACTTGTTCCATGCACAGAACATTGTTCAAAACTTACTTAAAATGTAAGACCTGTTTTTAAAGCCGGAGTCCTCCTTCACTGGTGGTGTTTAATGACCTACAGATCACACACGCTTGATTCTCTTGTGTGATTTCTTATCAGTGTTAAATAAGCACTGAGGCGTACCTGGACAGTGCCTGAAACAAACCCCTCTTCCCAGCTGCCCCAAGCAGCAGTTACACTGTGTAAGAGCTTCAGTAACGTTTGTAGCTCCAGGGCAGGGCCTCCAGTTTGTCTCAGTGCTGTACATGGTTTTGGGATCTTTTCAAGTTTAGCATTTCCTGGTACAAATTCTTTGCTAGGGTGCTAATATTGGTGAAGGCAGTTGGCACAACTATAGTGAGAGCAGCACCCTTGTACAGCTGTGAGGCGAGCTCACAGAGACATACTTGAAAAGAATACACATCCTCAATGATTTAACTCTTTGTTCTCTCTCCCTGCCAGGGATATGCTGTGGGGATCGTGTATTTCTGCGTTAGCACTTCTGCCGCGCTTGCTGAGGCTGATGCTGCAGAGCCTGCAAGTGAGCAGGATCTGTCGGGAAGAGCTGCCCGTGGTTGCTCAGTTGCTTCGCTTACTCATGCAACACGGTCAGCTCAGGAGCCATATGATCACAAATGAATTCCTGGTGCAACAGATTATCAAGGACATCATGGTATGAAACTTCACTGTTTCTCAGAGACTACGAGGAGATGTGTGTGTGTGCGTGTGTGTGTGTAATATACACACGTGATATTTATGTTTAATGATTCTTGCAAAGGCTGGAACAGATGTTTAGCAAAACACATGTTATGGTTGTCTTCTGTCTGCCTTAGGAGCCCAGGTTGTGTAGAAGGCTACCTGGGCTCCTGTGCTCATTGCACAGACAAAGGCAGTTATGAAGTTTAGCTTGTGCCCAGCCCAGGGCCTGGGACAGCAGGTACCTTCCTAACAAACTGGCAGGAACTTACCTGCCCAGCCCATCTGAGGGTGAGCTGTCCCAAAACAAGGAACTAGTCTTCTCTGATGATAGCAGCAGGGTTAAACAGGTGTACAAAGATGTTATTAAATCAGACAAACTCCCTTAAATCTATATAGTGCAAAATAAATTCCCTTTCAAATACTGCAAGCCCCAGCACATCTGTTCCTGTGTCTGCATCCTGCTGGTCTGGGGGACTGTTCCAGTCGCTTCTCTCTTCAGAAAAAAAAACATTTGAAACTGTCTCTGCACAAAACTCCTGTGAGTTTGAGCACGGAGAGTTTGAACATCCACAGGTTTGAGTAAGTGAGCCATGGGTATTCATTAGTAGCTTTTAAAAGAAAAACGTAACCTCAGTGGTGGTGAAAGCAGATGTAAGAGAGTAGGTGCAAGATCTGTAGCAGAGACTGAGGAGGTTGGTTTCCTTTAGTGCTGAAAATGTTCTTGTGAAGTTCCAGTGCAGTTGGGTTGCATTTGGTGGCAGTGGGGCTTTTTTAACCACTTACAATGCTGAGCAGAGTGAATGCCTGGGCTGTGGGCTACGTTGGTCTGTTGGTAGCAGTTCTCTTACAGACTGGGGGTTTGAGCTCTCCTGCTGTAGTAGAACCTGCTCATTTGCATTTCAGTTGAGTATAAATTGCAGGATGGGGTAAGGAAGTAAGGAAGCCACTCTAATTACAGGTAAGGAAGTGGCAGCTGGTATAATTCACACACTTCATAACCAAGTAGTAACACTTCATAATTTCAGCTTTACCAGACATACCCTGTTGAAATGTATCAATGAGAGTAAGGTGGCCGTGTGTGGGTGAACAAGGCCATCTTGTACCCTGCACAACGCACCTCACTAACTGTACAAAGCCAGGCTTTGCATGTGCTGGTGGTGACGTGGAGTTTTACCTTCTTTCCCTTTCCTTCTAGACCCTGAAGAGTGGGGAGGTTCAAGAGCAGTGGCTGACAGACCTCCATTACTGTTTCAACATCTACCTTGCCTCTCATCCCCAGGGACCCGGCCCTGTCAACACCGTGTATTAAAAGAGGTTGAACTGCATTTATTGTAAAGCATTTACTTCTATTTAGTTTTGAATGGGAGATGTTGGAACAAAGCTTGCCCATTTTTTTTGTAAGTGAAACAGAATAAACATTTTCCAGAGAACTGCACCCTTCTGCTGCCTTTCTTTTCCAGCAAGCAGATGCTGCTGCTGGAAGCTGGTTTAGTAGATTCACTGACCACAGTGAGGGGAGTGAAAGAAGATCCAGTCCCCTCAACATTTAAGTGCTTGCAGCAAAACAGACTTATGTTGACTTCAATCATCTCTTACTTCAAAACATCATATTAATTGATTAGAATTCGGTAATACCAGCTAGAAGAAAAGAAAGAAACCAACTTGCATAGAAACTAGAGTAACATCATTTTATTAGTGCTCAGCTCCTAGTTTTAAATACTTTGTGCAAGGTAAATACTGTATGCTAGCAGCTTCAAAGCTGTTATAAGGTTTCTTGTAGAATAGGTCCCATCTTTGCTTGTTTTCCATAAAACATCTGGTATAAAACCAGTTATTAATATAGACATAAACTGGTGATAATCTCAATGATAGAAAACATCACCCTAACAATTCCCATTGGCTGTGGAAAGCCATTTATTTACTGAGTGTTTTTTGTTGACACCTCTACTTTTCCTTCCAAATCCAAAGCTAGCTGAGAAATGATTGTCTTGAGTACCAAAGTGGAGAATGAAGGCTGTTCTTCCATGCCTGTCTTTCAGAACTGTTACACCTTCAGTACAGTTTCCCTCTCCTTTGAAACCGTGTTTGATGAGCACATTCAAAATTACTTTTGATAATGGAAGACTTTGGGAGCCCCTACAGTTCTGCTGTAGGGCTGGGCTCAGCGCTTCAGTTTCTGTTTCCCAATGCAATTCAGATTTCACCCTGTCAGTAAATAAATAACAGTTGCATTTAAAAACTGATTTGTACTCAGAATGAGTCCCAGTTCCTCAGAAGTCTGCATGGCCTGTAATGCTGGAATAATACAAAACAGCAAGTTCAAGTTTAATATGTTGTAGATGACTTGCACATGATGAAAGGTAATGGTTGTACCGGAATATGCTTTTTAAATTCCAAACATTCAGCTTTGCTTAGTGCTTGATTCTTGTGTTTTTTGGTTTTGCAGCTGTGGCTGGTCTCATATTGTATGAAAATTGTTTTGACTTCCCCATGGTCTCCAGCAAATTAACACATTGTAGGTTGTTTACTGAAAAAGAACAGAACAGGTTTGTTGAGGAACACTAGTGGGTATAAAGCAGTTTAATCTACAGTGTTCTAGATCTCAGAAACAGTGAGTGCACCAGGAGAAGAATCATAGGATCCATAGCATAGTTTGGGTTGGAAGGGATCATAAACATCATCTTGTTCCAACCCCCCTACCATGGGCAGAGACATCTCACACTAGACCAGGTTGCTCGATCCTGGTCTTGAACACTGCCAGGGCTGGGACACACTCATTTGTCCTGGCATCTCACCGTTGATTATCTGTAAGTGGAGTTTATTTTCTGTGGCACTTAATACAGCTTATGTAGAATCCTATTGCGGGTGTTCAAAGCAGCCTATAATAACAGACAGCAACCTGAGATTTACCTGCATAAATGAAGGAGGCTTTCCTGGCTGATGGCTAAGTCACTAACACAATGCTCTTGGCAGACCATGCTGAAGAGCAGTAAGGGATTTTTTTGTTGAGCACGTTACATCCTGGGTCATTTCTAGGAGGTACAGGAAATTGGTCCAGGGCTAAAGCTCTGAATTACTAGAAAGCAAAAATGAATGCCAGCTGACCCTTCTCTTCAGTTCTGATCCTGGCTGAATATCTGGACTCACTCAGTGTTTTTATTTAATGTGCTACGACAACTCTGTGTGTTCTCCTCCCCCAGTTTTGTAGAGGTGGGATGCAAACATTTTGGTGCTTTAGCCCGTTCCAGCCAGGGTCCTGCCAAGTGCAAATCTGAACGTTTCATTGAATGGCACAACCAGCACACTCTAAGGCCATCTTTCTAATGCCAAGAATTGCAAAGCCTCCTCCTTTACAACTCTACACACACTTTAATGTCCACACTGAAACAAAAAACCTTAGGCTTAGCTGTCTGGCCCACTGCAGAGTTCCTCTGAACTGACAAAAGGCACCTATTTAATAAGATGTTGCTTAAAAAGGAACAACTTTCAGGGTCCAAAATGAGGTAATTGTAACAATTCTGTCCCTATTTGCACACCCCTTTTCTGCCTGTCTCCCTCTGTCCCCAACTTATTTGTACATTTCCTTTGTGCACCTTCTGCATGTCCTCCCCTCTGAAGTGCTACGTCTGCTTATGCCAGCAAGGTAATGGAGTCTGGTGTCTGTCCCTGTTACAGATATGTCATGGCACGCTTTTCCCACTAGCTATTATGAACATTCAGACTAGGGCTGACAGCCAGTCTTCACCTTCCCAGCTGTACCTTCTGCAAAAGAGAGAATGAGACTGAACAGTCCATTCTGACCTACTCCAGGCACCTACGTCAGGCACGGAGTATCTGGCATTCACCACTGACAGCTCTGAACTTTTCCAACAAGCGTTATGTTGTCATGCACAAAGGCGGTCAGATGAAAAACATGTTATTGTCTTTTAAGTAAGGGCTAAAGTTCCCTGAGCTGCTATTAGGTGAATGAAAGTAGGTAGTGTTCTAAAGGAACTGGGCAGAGTTCCTATCACTATCCTATTCGTCACCAAGTTATGAAAGCAAAGGACACTCAAACCTCAGAAGAAAGCCTTTTTATTTCAGAAGACAGGGATATGTTGTCCTGAGAAGCTGAACAAAAATAAGCATTATTTGCTAAAGCTCTTCTAAAATTTAGATTCTTATCTGCATGAAGAGGTGGCAACCAAACACCTGCCTGGTTGTGCTGCTTAATTAAAACAGTTTTCAAACAGTGGAAGAAAAAAGCCTCTGTCTCAGAGTGAGGCAGAAAATCCCCTAGGGTTCTAACAAACAAGGCTAAGTCAATGTTGGATTGCCTTCTGACTTCAGAGCTTTGTTAAACTAGTAAAGATGAAAATGTATGTTACAGCCCCTTGCAAGCTACCTGAACTACTGTTTCCTTGAAGCATCTCCTTTGTTGCTAGGTAGCTATGGCCTGCATCTGAACTAGCTGTGGTACAGCCATGAAGGCCAAATGGGCAAAACACTAGATCTTCACCTGGTGAAGTTCTACTATTACTGTAGCTTCCATGCCCAACTAAGTGTAATTACAGTCTTAAAATGGCATTTGTAAAAGAAATAGTAGGAGAGGCGGCCATGCACTCTTCAGTTTTAAGCAGCTGCCAATTAATGCCAAATGCATGACAGTTCCAGCCTTTAATGACCTTGATAATATTTTTTTCACACTCTCTGTCCTCTGATGCTATTCTGTTGTACATGGTGTAAATCTCCTGTCTGCCTGCGCAGCTTGATAGTCCTGGTTGTGCCAGCCCCACTGCCCCAAGACCAGATGCATACCCAAAATTTCAGTGACAGGCAGAACTAATGCTTTCCCAAGAAAAACTTGGTAATGACTCTGTGGCTTCTGAGTTAAGCAGGAAATAAATGCATGATTTTGCTAAAGCTTTACAACTTACCAAAACTCAAAGCCTATGCAGTCATTGAGGCTCTGTGCACAGCATAGGAACCCAGTTACACCATTTTAGAAGAAAGTGCAGAGACCAGATCAATAACTTTGGATTTTCAAGTTTTCATCTATGCAATAAACCAGGTATTTCTAAGAGCCAGGTGTGTAAATTCTTGGCTCACGTAGCAGTCCACCTCTTCTATAAGACTAGTGAATATTTGTGCTGTAAGTAATCTTAACCAGAGGTGACTGCTACCTGGCTCGTCACTCTGCAAGTTCATTCTGTTAAGGTCTTTCCTAGTAGTGGCCCAATGAAAACAGGCTTTCATAGAAATGATTCAACATAAGGATGAAAGTGCAGTGCTCACCTAAGTACAACAGTAGTGAAAGAAAAAGCGTGCAGCAGGTACATGCTTTGACGTGAGATCCCAGTTCTTGAGCAGATAGTTTTGCTTATCTAAGATGAAACCAATCTCACATGTATGCAACACTAAAGTATTCTTAAAATGCAGGTGTCCTACCTGAGACCAGCTGTACATCAGAAAGCTTCAGCTTAGAAGGAGGTCTTGTTGGCTGATACGCTTTGCCTTCCTGAGAACGTCCTTTAACAATATGAACAGCTCCACGTTTAATCACATAAAAATGATGTTATGTATAGCTAGAAACTATTTTAAGTAGGCTACAACATCTCTTTGTTCTAAAATCAGTCTCATTTGTGATGAGGAAACTCAGGGGGTGTTCTCTATGACAGAAAACTGTGACAACCACAACTGAACTTTAACTAAAAAATACATCTTGCAGTTGCTATTAAAACAAAAAAAAAAGTTAAATAAAATTAGCTTTCTTTATTTAATTTTTTGGCCATCTAAACTACAGAGCCAAGATAGAAGTGACTTACTACCCAGTAAAGAACCTGCAGTTAGAACACCCTTATTCCATCAATGATCCACACTGTAAACAAATTCAAGGTTTAAATCAATGCTTTCCTGCTACCCTTTCTGCAAGATGGAATCCTTTGCATCGTGCACATTCACAGTGCAGTGCTACCACAAAAGCTGATCTTGCTCTTCCAATAAAGACCAGTTCTCTTGAAGCAAGAAAGTTATGAACATTGAACAAGACCATATTCTTCAAATGGAAATATTTAAAAAACAATATAAACCCCATAAAGCTTAAAATCATGATTAAACCATGCTCCAGACAGCCACTGGGCATCGACTGAGCTAGATATCCCCAGTTTCACAGCCCTGGCAAAAGAACTGGTTACTCAAGACCCATGCTGGAATAACGCTATGTGGTGATTCAAACAGCTGTAGCCGTAGCCAGTTTAAATCACAGAGGGTTTCTTTCTTTCAGTCTGCAACAGACACAATTACCCCGAACACTCAAGATTCGGACTAATTGTAATAAATACATGAAATCCCTAACAATAAGGTAAGGAATGTATGGAAGAATACATTGTTATAAAACTGTAGCTATTTAAAATACAGTGAAGACAAAGTTACCGTATATCTGCTTCAGGATGGACTGCTTGCTGGGTTTTATGGCCGAGCTGGTTTTATTTACAGGTTTCAGGTTTTTACATGAAGGAACTGATTTCAGAAGGCTATGGTTCAGCTGTTTCTTCCACGCAACCTGAATGAAGAAGGCAGCTGTCTCTTGTCTCCATTTGTCTTCATCTTCTTTGCACTGCCGCTTAGCACTAAGGAGCTGAAACAACTCCTGTCTTAGCTGGTAACTAGAAAGCAGAAAAGAGAAGAGCACTTGTTTTAGGTGACCTGTTTTAACTTCGGTGCTTTCCACACATCAGTTCACATGGTGGATTACATGAGTTAACTGGGAAAACAGAACTCCCACTGATGTGCTAAGTCATTTGGATGAGAAATGTTTGCTCAGAAGCAAAAGCAAGAGCTGGGTTCAATTCTGGATATAGCTGTTATTCACACAGTTAATAAAGATCTGCATTACAGGCATCAAAAGTTACAGCACCACAACATCAGTGTATCAACTGCTTTATAATATATAGAAAGCATGGAGAAGACCTACAAATATTTATGAGTATAATCAATACAATACTGTTTTCTCATTTCAACTGTATTCACAGCTTAGTAACACCAAATTTTCCTGTGTGCTTTACCACTTGCTCAGTCAATCAGTGCAAGAGACAAACCAGATCTACTTACAGGTTCAACTGCACATGTCCTCTACGGAAACCTGAGATGCTTTCCTTCTCTCCTACAAAGGTGTTTTCAGCAATCTAGTTTTGTCTTTTTCCTTTCCCTTCAAAGGCTCCATCTCCCAACCCAACCTTGCCATGGTTGCTTTGACCTTACACAGTCCCAGCCCTGTTCCACATGACAGCAGTAGATGATCTGTCCCTTCTTCCTACTTGGATGCCTAATGGCATCAGTGACCAGAAGTTGTTTGGGCTTTTTTCTTGAATCAGGTACAAGTATTCAATCAGATACTGGCATTTCACACTCATGAGTCCATTAACTGGCCTAGCAATTAACTCTGAAACTTCCCAGGACAAATATGCCATAAATGAACATTAAATAACACTTGTAAAATATTAATTGTAAGGGAGTGCTTGGTAACTGGCCAAAACACATTGGGCATCATCCCCTCCAGCATTTGAAAAGGCTTCTACTGGATGCCACAGTAGAGGAAATGAGGACTGAAGGAGAAAGTGATGATTTTGATCTTTTGCTCCATCTGCAACAAGTTCTCAATTAAAAGGCAGCACAACCAGATACAAATGTGTAAATATACAAATCAACAAACTGCACACTTCAAACAAACCACCAGCCACATACAGAAAAATGAGCACATAAAAGCATAATAAGATGCCAAAGGGGGATGATAATGCTCAGTTAGAGCCCCAGTAATTTTAAACTTTCAATAAGCTTAGTGAATTCCCTCAGTGAAACTTGCTGGGTGAGACAAACATATTCAGTCTTAATTTAGTGGAGCTTCAGAATTCAGACATGTCCTGTTATACAGCTCATTAAAGTATGTAACAACTGCAGCATACCAATAAAGGTCTGTAGTGCCTGTGAGCTGCAAAGCACTGTAGAGATTCAGAACAGAAACGTTACTAAAAGAAGGGAAAAAAAGGATCCAGTTTGGGTAAGTAACGTCAGCTAGAACTGCTCAACGGGGTTAAGAGAGGAAGAGAAAGTGAAGGGGGGGCACAATTACAGTGATTTGCTAACGTAACTGGAGCTAGGGATGGGCTATGTGAATACTGCTGCAGGAAAAACAATTGGGGAACTGTTCTATACTTGAGCAGAAAAGACTACTAAGCTGTTCTCTTGGAATTCAGCAACTGCTGCCAGAAGCCTTTGTTGATAGGTGAAGTGACCCATTCACAGGCACTCCACCTTTGCGTCCAGCTGTGATTTCATGTTTGTAAAGAACTTCTGGTAGTTTTTAGCAACAAGAAAACAACTGCAAGGCTCTGACACCAAGATGACACAGGCAGTTATCTTTAGAGCATGGGCACATTCTCTGAACTCAGCTCTCCTGTAACTGATTGTTCTGACCCTAGTGAGAAAAAAGAGGAGTGGCTCCAAGTTTGATGCATTATGAATTTGATGTGGGACCTTAACGAAATAGCCAGTGCTTAGTCAATAAAACTACTACACAGCAAAGAAATGTGGAATACACGTGCAGAGTGACAAAGCTGGCAAATGGTACTCAGATTCATTGTTAAAGAAGCTTTAATCTTAAAAACCACTGCTGGTCAAAGTATACATACAGCAGTAATGTATAAAGAAAATATAACATGACTCCCACAGGAGAGCAACAGTGACAGCAACCAACTTACCTCCAGCTTGTGTCAGCTCACTGTGGACTCTGGAGAATGGTAGAGGCCTCAGTGCCCCCCATGAGAGCAAGTTAGACACAGAATGTATAAGCCTCAGCAAGCAGGAGAAGCAATTAACCTTTGGCAAGCCACACACCTAAACATAGGCTTTTGAGGACTACATTTATAAAGTGTGTGGACTGTGGGAATTGAAGCATTTTCCCAAGAAAGGCAAGTTTCATACACTTAAGCAGACTAGTACCATTGTGTTACAGCTCACCACAGCTCTCAATAAACTTTCAAGAAGTAAATCACGACTATAAAATTTGCAGCGAGACAAATGCATTTAATCCTAATTAAGAGAAATGCCAGAACTCAAGCATGTACCTCAACATGCTTCTAATGCAGAATTACACATTAAAGATGTGCAATTCTATTGCTGTCTACAAGTACACGCTATTTACCTGTGCCAGCTTGGACCTGAAAGATAAACACAGGACTGGGTGGGACCCACAGTCACACAGTAAGTGCCTGCATAAGAACTATAGTTCAGTGTACAGTATATGGGAAAATAGGTATTTCAGAGGGAGAGTCAGAATAACTGACATCACAGTAATAGTCAGCACATGCAGGGTGAGCTAGCTGGAAACGCTTAACCATGGCTTCTTGGCAGCCAGGTGCCACCATCAGACTTGGGATCCACATTCTAAAATACAGCAATTCCTTTTTGAGGTGTATATTAACTGTGCTTCAAAGGAAGAAGCAGAACTATCTTCTTTTTAAAAATAAAAACTACTGATGCGATAACAGCATGGAGATTGGGAGGAGGAAATCTGGTCTGATTTCACAGCTCCTATCATCCATGTGGGTTTCAAAACACTCACACAAGAAGCATAAGCAGAAGAGACAGCAGAACTGGTGGGCTCTGGAGAGAGAAGACAGGAAGGAAGCACAGCTCTTCACAACAGTGGTGTGCCCTCACCTCAGCACTGCTGCCAATCAAACTGTTCTGTGTTTTGTACAGTAATCAAAACATTCACCAAAATAAATGCATTCTAATATCACTGCAAATGTTATGAACTCCAGCAAAGGTATAGCAACAGTACATTATCCACAGGTGTAACAAAATGGCAGTGGAGGACCAGCCAAACTAACCTCTCCTGCAGTCTTGCAGATCAATGATCCATGCTAGTGTTCTATAAACTATAGGAGCTTTGCAAACAGAGCAAGTCTGTTTATTTTTCTTTATTAATTCTCACAATAGCAAATGTCATTTAAACAATCTTTAATCGCCACAATTTCTGAAGTGCTGTGAGTTCATGCTCGGTGATAGCACCACTGCTGTTCCAACAGATGGATAGTTGAGAAAGATCCATCCAAAACCTTTAGTCAAAACTGTAAATGGAATGCAAAGATTTCTACACAGGTGAGCTAGCTCAATACAGGGGTTTAGATCCCAGATCTTGTGAGGAAATTTGCACAAGCACTCACTACACATCTTTACGCTTTGACTGAAAGCTATGATATGTGACTACTTCTCTATGGGGATTTTAATTTGCTGTTCAGTGAAAACAGCATAGCCTTCAGAAGCAACAGTATCACTTACGGATATACTCTCCTAACCTACTCCTGACTTTAGTCTTTGGTATCTAAAAAGACCTTAACACATAAGACAAGAGATTGGCATCTACATGAGAAAAGAAGGCCAACAAGAACACTGCCAGCACTGAGCTGCCTGCATAGTGTTTGGAGGCAGCAGAGAGAGTTGAAAGCAGAAGTGGTGGATTACTGGGAAAACAAGTGGCTGCCTTGCTTTGCAGGTCAGTGTGGGCATGAGTAATAGGGCAGAAGCAGAGAACCACAGAATGGTTTGGGGACCTTTAGAGACCATCTAGTTCCAATCCCCAGCAATGGGCAGTGACACTTTCCACTAAATCAGATTGCTCCAAGCTCCGTACAACCTGGCCTTGAACACTAGCAGGGATGGGACAGCCACAGCTTCTCCAGGCAACCTGTGTCAGTGCCTCACCACCCTCATCATAAAAGAACTTTACCCTTATGTCCAATCTAACCCTACCCTCTGTCAGTTTAAAACTGTTCCCCTTGCCTTGTCACTACAAGCCTTGGTAAAAAGTCTTATTCCATTTTTCTGACAAGCCCCCTTTAAGTATTTAAAGGTCACAATCAGGTTTCCCCTGGACTTTCTACCTTCAGGCTGAAAAAGCATACTCTCTCAGCCTGTTTTCATAGCAGAGGTGTTCCAGCCCTCTGACTATTTTCATGGTCCTTCTCTGGACCTGCTCCAACAGGTCCATGTCTTTCTTGTTCTAGGGACCCCAGAGCTGGATGCACAGACAGCAAACAAAGAGCATTCATGAAAGCAGGACAATGCTGTGGAAAGCAAACGCTGGAGCATCTCACTCTCTCCTGTCTACCTCTCCTGCTCAACCAAGTTCCTCAAGTTAGATTCAAGTTTTGGCAATGAACTTCCAAAGCTTCCAAACCTCTCGTGGTTTGGTTACCCAGTTAAAAGTCAGATCAGAATACAATTTCAAGTGTGTCAGTAAATGGTGGTGAAGGATCTGGCTACAAAAACCTTTTCAGGAAAAATCCTGTATCTCTCCATGTGCAAATTCCCTAATGAACACGAGAGCAGTGAACTCTAGGCTTAGGCGAATTCTGATCCGTGCTCTCTGAAGAAATATCAGTGCTTGAAACAGAAGTCTAATAACTTCTCCAATTATTACAAGTCATCACTTACCTTGTACTTTTTATGGACTTACAAATATAATTCCAGGTGACTGAAACCTGCTTTCACTTGTTTGGTGAAAGATTATTAAATTCATTATTTAGCACTGGTAATGTTGTAAGCAAAAGAACCAAATAAAAGCACATTGCCAGCAAGCTAATTTATGTCTACTTATATCTTACTCTTCTCTAGTTACTGAAACAGCAGTCTTACCTTCTCCATGTCCTCTGGATGACTGTAGCAGCATAATTCTTCTTTCGAAACAGCTCTTTTCTTTTTCTTTCTTTTTCTATAATCTGCATTCGAACCTCTAAAGGGATCAGTTCAATATTTGTACTCTGCCATGTGACAGAACATGACTGATCATCTGCATTCCTGGATCCAATTATGCCTGTTTTTTCCAAGTTCAAACTGTCATCAGGAGCGGGACACGCTGCTGGGTTTCTTGGCACAGCTCCCATAGGTTCTGCCTTATCAGACAATAAAGGGAAGGCCTTTTTTGCTAACTCGTTATTTCCCACTCTGTTAGTCTGTTCTACAGCATGTGCACTGTTATTTCTGGTGTTTACAAATACTGTTTTGGCACTTCCTGGTCTACTAGAGCCAGCTGGTGAACATCGCTCATCATTTACCTCTTTATTTCTGCATTTCTGCTGATGCTTTTTGCTTTTGGAAGAAGCTTCACACTGCTTCGAGTTTCTTGCAACTCCACCCGTACAGCTGACATTGCAGAAGAACACAGCCGTTCCTTCACAGCGGTTCCTGCTGCCAGATGAAGGCTGACTTTGATCTCTTAGCTTTTCCCCAACACTCGCAGTCCTATAAGCAGCAGTTGTATGCCTTCTGCTCCTCCGAGCACAAGCATCCGTTGTGTCAACAGTGTGCTCCTTGTGCTTTTCTCCATCCAGTTCTGTAGCAGGTGTGACCTGATGTTTCACTTCAGGTTTTGTTCCCTCTTTTGCTTTGTCACAATGGAAATGGACACAATTAGACTTGCTTTTGGTGTGTTTCCTCAGTGAATCTTTAGACAGAGAAATGGAAATCAATGTTCAGCCTCTGAACCAACAAAACAGATTTTTTTCTCTATTTTCTTTTTTGCTGAGTTACCTCTGAGGCATATTAGGACTTACTAAAATGAAAAAAAAATGTAAGCACGAAGAATCAGGAGCAGATCCGATTGCCTGTAACAGTGCAGTCCCAAACTTCTTAATTTGGTTTTGGTTCTACAAGTATTTTTCTTTCTTACAATGCATTTGACTTAGATGCCTAAAAAAAGTTCACAGAGAGAAACCGCTTCTTCACCTACCTGAAAAAAATGGTGTTCTCCAAAGAAACCAGCTCACAGTGTGGCACGGGGATGCAGCCCCATGAGCACATCTACTCATTCTAGTGCGGATACAGACAGTCACTGTTTCAAGCTTATATGCTGAAGTTCTGCTTTAGCCACCCTGTATCTTGGCATGTGGTTACAGACTGGGTAATCCACTGACCCAGAAAACTCAGAGTGCTTGCCTTCTCGGTACTTGACATCCTAAATGAAACTTGCAGTCCTTTCCATTTCTCCCTTGCTGCTATGAGGTAAGTGCTTCTAAATGCCCTTGCAAGGATGATTTGGAAGCCAGACTTCAGTGCAAAACTGAAAGTCTCCAATCTACCGCACACCTTCCATTTTGCTTGGAAACTAACAGGAAAATGAGAAAACAGGCCAGGCAGGATGAAATGTAACAGACAGAATGGCTGTTAAGGGGTAGGTAAGACAGGAAAAAGAAGAGAAAGAGATCTTTAATATATCGGAATCACAGAAAATCTGCTGGATCATCCAAAACCTGGAGAAACCATGCCATATTCATCCTCACTGAAGCCTGTCAGGATACTGCTTTGACTGGGTAACAGAATATGGCACATTATCAGATTATACAAAGGAAACTAAAGATTATCATCAATGTTGTCTCCAACAAAGAAGATTTATCATAGTGACAAGTCAGTGTGGGCTGAGAGGCTACTCTAACTTATACGTGATTAGCATATATGTAGATAGCCCTCTATGTTCTGGAACAGGGGAAAAAAAAAAACAACTCAATTATTTCAATCTATTATTAATGTAATTATTCTTATCTATTTTGATCTATTGTTTTAACTGCTCAGAATGGAGAAGGAAATTCACTCTCTCTAGCATTATACCTGGGAAACAGATAATTTAAAAACAATGTGTCTTCTGATGCCAAGATTTCTAAGGGCATAATCGAACTCCTAAAGAAGCCAAATCAGAAACTGCCAGTGCCATCAATAAAACAGGCATAGGCCTGACACTCAGCTCAAACATAGGAAGTTTACAGCACTGTTGTTCTCTCAACAAGGAAAAAGGACACAGCTTTAAAGGAAAAGTCTTGTTATTATGAATTCACCAACACCCCCTACCTGGTTTGCAAGTGCATCATGTAGAAAGCTTTTTTACTTCAACCATAAGATATTGAAGTAGTATGTGCAAAACTTCTGAACCTGAACAACTGGACAATGATCACGGAAAAACCCCATAGTGCTCTAGCTCAATTTTTAAGATTGATAGAAACTTTCTTAGATAGAAAGACCAAGCAATAGCAAGTACAGAGCACAAAAAAAAGAACTTATCTGTCTGTACTACAGCTAAGGCAAATGAGATAACATAAATAGGAAAGAGGACTTCTCTGTGAAGAACAGGTCAGAAAACCCCACAAATTAAATTATAGTTCCTACAGCCCACAGGATCTAAATTTATATTTAATTCCAATAAAACGTCCAACAAAATCCATTAAATTTTTGGTTGTAAGAGGATTGATTAAAACACTTAATGAGAATTGATTAAAGAACTTCATGATTTGATCCTTGCTGCATCAGCATTCTTGGCATCATTTCAACAGCAAAAAAGAGAATACATGTCTAAAAATGGCAGAGCATTTTGTTTCAAACACAGGCTTTTTGGACCGGGCAAGAGGGGCCTTTCTTTACAATCTCAAAGTAAACTGGTCCTTGCAGGAGAAGTAGACATGTATTTTTGGAAGAAGACTGAGTAAAAAGTTTTGTTGTCATATCCAACATGGTGAAGAAATACAGTAAATAACAGAAAGAATGTACTACTTCAAATTCTATTGTTTGCAGAAATTATATTCTGCTTTTAAAGACATATTGAAAATAAAAAAAAGTCTCCAAGCAATAGCCTATATGATTTTTAAATTTTACTTGTAGAACCATCACCAAGGAAAAATTATTCTGGCATAGCTACATCAGGAAATCTCTATTTTCAGGGAAGCCTTCAATCAAAAGTCCAAGCTAGATGCTGGTGGCATTTGCTGCTGGTTTGAATTCCCTAGGTTACTGTAAAGGGTAGTGTACTCAACTAAACATAAATGCAGTTTTCCAAATACAAGTATCAATAATAGCATCCTTTACAGAAAATTTGGCAAATTCTGTCCGGATCTCTGTAGTCAGTTTGACTCTACAGCCAGTATTTTCCCATGGACTACCTACTACCTACTTCCTCAGGTCATTCTCGCTGCAAAACTATTGTATTTGGTCCAGAAGCAGCGGCTGTCTGACTGATGCAATACAGTTTCCATTGTCATAATCAATGGAAGATTCTGACTAAGAATGGATACTGGAGTCAGTGAAAGAAAAGGCTGCTTGCTCCTCTTTTATAGTTTCTTTGTACTTCTCCCTCTTTTCCTCCTGCCTTCACTGTTGTAAACCTCCCCATATTTCTCTTTCCCGTTTCCCCTTTTTCTGTACTTATCAATTTCTCCTCATTATATTCACTATCTCACAAAACTAATGTGAAATGACGATAAATTGATGACGCATTTAAAGGCAGAATAAAAGAGTGCTTCACAGTACAATTTCTAAAAACACTTTCACTTCTCAAAAAACATCCTAGAGTGCTCTCAACAAGAAGACTTCAGAGACAAATCATAGGAGAACCCTGACATGGAGAATGAAGCAGAGTGAAGAGATCCCTCTGTATGCTAGAGGTGTCACTTAGAACAATTTTATCCTCATTTTAACCTCATTTAAAAACAAGAATTACCATCTCTCCATTAACACTCTTCAAGTATCCCACAGATATGCCAGATATCTTTAATCTCATTTTCTCCTAACAACACAATTAATAAAACAATTCCCAACAGCCTGTTCTCACATATTTTAGGTATTTAAAAGACATTGTATATACTGGCATTTTTGACTACTTAAGATGACAAAATACACACAGTAAAAAGAATCTGTATCTAACTCTTATCATATATGAATTGCTTAAAAGATGAAAGAATAAGAAATGCTAGAAAGATGAAACAAGTCCTATATATAAAACATCCCACACATGGACACGAAGAATAATCAGGACAAGTTAAAAAGCTTACAAACCTTTCCTGATTTTATGACCTTCATTCTGAGGCTCAGCTGACAGGCAACTCTCCTTTGGTGTCCTTTTGTTGTGACAAGATTTAAGTGAACTTCTACTGTTTCTCCCTAGTTGAATTTGTGAACCACTGAGGGACAGAGATCCCTTACTCTGTGTATCAATGGGTTTATCAGGTAACTGTGAGTTGCTGGTAGTCTTCTCTCGATTTGCAGCATTTTGTTGTACTCGAAGTCTGTTTTCTTCTGTGTTCTGCATCCCATTCTGTAGTTTGGCCTCTTTTCTTTTACTTTCCTCTTCACGTTTCCTGTAATTATAGTCAATACCATAAAAAATCCAAAGACAAAATCTTGGGAGCATGTATCTAACTCGCACACTTTGCTTCCTAGAAACTTGACACTGCCAGAACAAAACCCTGAGAATAACAACTTTTTCATGAGAAAGGGACACCTATTGCATTGAAGTGTCTTAACTTGATCCGAAACAACAATTGACTTGCAGCTACAGCCTAAACTTAAGCTCTTATCAGGCAGCTGCCTGTTCAGTTTGCACTGGTTTAAGCTAATTTTACAACAATCCCTTATTGAAAAGAATGAAACACATTTTTTTTTTAATAAATATACAAAAGCTAAAAGCAGGATTTTGAAAAGGTGACAGAAGACAAGCAATATGATACTAATAACTATGTTTTTCATTAGTAACGAATAATGCTTTCATATAAGTAGTTTTGCAATGCACTGTACGTGAAACCCAGAAAACTTCAGTAAAAGACATCATCGCTTAGAAAATTATTTTTCATACTTACCTGTGTCATAATTAATTCAGACAATTATAAACCAATCTCAAACTAGCTACTGGTACAAACTTGCTCCTATGTATTTATCATTGGCAGATAATTTAATGCATATACACAGATTACATGTTCTACAAATGATAAATACTGAAAATACGAGATGTGAATTAAAAATTCGTGTGCCCATTGTATGCCATCACAAATATGATATTTGCTTTTCAAAATGAAAGAAGTCATGCATCTCTTAAATAGTATAGATAAAAAGGAGAATTTTGGACAAGGTTAGGAAAAGGCGCATCTCTTGAATAAAGTTTTGCAGCCTATTTTTAAATACAGTGAGATATCATTGCACTTTAGCTTTTAAATTCTTCCCCTACAAAGTAGAATAAACCCAATAGCACATAGCAAACATTACCTACCTACTATTGAACTTGATTTTGCAAATTAAGCACTGGTTGTAAGATAAAGTGACATTTTTCCTGTTGGACTGGACAGGTGATAAATGTCGTATCATGTCACTGCCTGGTATTTTAACTTGCTTCCAATGCTGCAACATAGTTTGCAGCCTGTTGACACATTAGCTCACAGCACAGCATATGACAGGTTAGTTATGCAGCATGCCATCCTCAGTTCCTGTGAGTCGTATCGATGCCAGTGTATGTCATTTCAGTGTGAGTTGCCAGGGAGAAGCCTTAACTTTGTCTGTCAGTACTATCTTATGAAGTACACTCTGCAGAAGCAGCTAATTGAACTTTGCACCTGAAAAGCTGATAATTGATCTAAAAAATACACTCCCAGCAGCCTGAGGTTCAGTATTCCCTTTGGCACAGAAAAAAGTGGCTAGTTTCAAATAATGTCAGCATTCCACAACTGGACTACATGGGGATGTCTGGATTGTGTACAGTATGGATCTCACTGCCGTTACTCTGCCATTTGATCTGATGAATCAGATCTTACTGTTCACAGAATAGTCCTTTTCCTACAAGAATTAAGCAGCCTATTACCAGTATCCCTCATCAGGTTATTTAAAAAGAATGTGCGAGACACATTGTGCGATACACAAACAGGCCAGAGTGACTTGACTCTTTGGATGAGCAGATTAACTCAAAACAGTAACTTCAGTGACACACCGATTATAAAGTTATTGAAATAACACAGGACTAGAAACTCATAAGAAGCAAAAGGGGATTTTTCTTGAAAAAAAAGGTCTTGCTTGTGTGTTCGCTTTTCAGATTAAACTGAAGAAATAATAAATGCAAGGGATTTCAAGCTCCCTATTCATAGCCTATCATGCCAATTGTCACACAACAGCTTAGTCAATTAACAGATTCCTGAATACTTATGAACCTCCCTTGTGTTTTTTGATGGAGAAGTAAAGGAGGACACAAATTCCTGATTTAAGGGCTCTCATTCATTCTTGGGAGATTCTAGCTATACAACAGGATCCAAATCTGGGCTCTCAAATTAGACAACTACAGCCTGATAGCGATAACAGGGCTGGCAGTGCAACATTTTCCACTATATTTGCAACAGGATTTTGTTCTGAATGGTCATAAATTTGTATTTCATTACAAAAGTGAGAGAATGGAAACTGAGCCTTTAGCAGATGGAAAGGAACAGTTTCAGCCTCATGCATTTGTGAAGACGCAGAGATGCTCTGAATTTTGATCCTGCTAAAATGAAGTCAACCTTTTCTGTTCTGCTAAGAACACTGTGCTTCTTTTATCTACTCAGTTTTAAATTTAGAACATCTCCATGTGCCTGGAGAGCATTTTTGAAATTGTCCTTGCAAGAAAGTTACTTCAAAAATCATAACTGAAAATAGATCTCCAGGAATGATGCTACTACTGCTGAAGCTTTAGCTGGACCAAGAGGAGTTATATTTCATGCTGTATAAGCAGCTGCCTTCTGCTATACAATCTAGCATGATGCTTGTTTTTAGAAACGTAACACTTTTGAATCATGGTATGTTCAGCTTCCGATCTACTACAATCTTTATCAGATAGTTCTTAATAAAAATGCTAAGAGACAGTTTCTGACCACTATTCCTATGTTGAGTGATTTTCCCAAATGTGTAGAGCACTTCATTGTCCTTACCTAACTACCTGTTTTTTCCCCAATCATTTCTCATATGCATTTTAACACCATTCATATTTCTAATTTAGTCTTCAATATGCCTACAGTCTTCTGCATTTTGATGTCTTCCCCCCTAAGGGACTGGAGCATCTTTCATATCAGAAGAGGCTGAGAAAGCTGGGACTATTCAGCTTAGACAAGAGAACGCTCTCGAGAGAATCTCATCTCTGTCTGCAAGTATCTGACAGGAGGGAACAAAGAACATGGAGCCAGACTGTTCTCAGTACCACCAACAGCAGGCAGTAAGTATAAATTAAAACTCATTAAATCCTATCTGAAGATAAGAAAACACATTTTTTACTGTGAAGGTAGTCAAACACTGGAATAGGTTGCCCACAGAGGTTGTGGAGTCTCCATTTGCATAGACACTCAAAACATGACAGGACACGGTCCTGAGCAAGCTGCTTTAGCTGGCCCTTGATTCCTCAATCCCACCAGTCCTCCTAAAGTTTTTAATGGTAACCATTTTAAGATTATGACTCCCAATTTTCTAAACAACTCAGGATGAGGTGTATCAGGCTAAGCTGATCTGAAAGCATCGCACTCATCCAATAATCTCTAAACTGTTGTTTCAGTATTGTATCCTACACTGCTGCCCTTTGTTACCAGCATGAATTCAACTTGCTAATGGATATCATTTGACATTTAATGAGAACTGAAACAAAAAAAAGACATAAAACACTTCAGACTTCTTAGTGTTGGTCATGGAGCAACCCTTTCATTGCTCTTCCTTTTACAAGATGAGTGTTTGGGTCCTTTTTGAAGGTAGGTGCAACATTTGCTTTCCTCCAGCCATTGAGGACCCTTCCCTGGCCTCTGTGACCTTTCAAAGACATCTGTTAGTTCTCTCAGCACCGTTGGATGCAACCCATTTGGTTCCATGGACTTATTTGGGCTGAGTTCTCTCAAGTGATCTCTGACTTAATCCTGATTTACAGCTGGCAGCTCTTCTCCTTGAACCACCTCCCTAAGCACTGAGGCCTGGGAGACATTCTTGGTGAAGACTAAGAAAAAGAAAGCATTGAACATTTCTGTCACACTTGCCTGTTGTCACTAAGTCACTTGTACCATTCAAGCAACAGGTCCACATTTTCTTTGCTGACACTTTTAATATTAATGTAGGGGCAGAAGCTCACCTTATTACGTGTGAATCCCTTCAAAGCCTCAACTCCATTTGAGTTTTGGCTTTTCTGACACCATCCTACATGCCAAACCAATGTTTTCACATTTCTTCCTTTGCAGTCCATCCCTGCTTTCACCTTCTGTATACTGCCCTTTTGCATCTAAGCTCTATCATGGCTCCCCAGCTTACCCAAATTGGTCTCCTGATATGTCTGTTTTGCTCAATGACATAATAATGTGCATGCTGTTTTGCCCTGAATGAATCTTCATTTTATAAATTACTATTTCTTTGGTATAGGCTTGTTTAACACGGGTGAATATGTTTTATAGAAATATTTCACAGGCATTTAATACAGCGAATGTAACTACTAGAAAATAATACACATATGTGATGTTGGTTGACTTTTCATTAAGGAATAAAGCCCAACAGATTAAACCCATGCAGACTTAGGAATGATTTATACTAGTAAGTCCCTCAAACATACTACAAAGCAAGTTTTAAATACATGCACTGAAATAGTGTGTGGGGAGGTGCTCAATCTAGGAGTTCACCAGCATTCTGAATTCCCTCATATAGTATACTTTAATCTGGAGAGCAGATTTTTAAACATCAGTAGGGATATTAGGTTTTTGTATGTAGCAACACCCTGGCCAATTTTAGCTGTGGAATGCACAGATGGGTACGCAGAATGATGACAACATAATGTCCCCTCAGTTTATTACAGATCATAAAACTGCAATTAAATAAAATTTGTTATGTGACAACTTGATTTGCTTGTACACTCCAATTGTATTTTAATTCTATTTTTATGGTATTTGGGACAAAGACTTTGTTTCCATTGTTTCCAAACAAATAAACACCAGCTTAGTAAATTTCAGAAAGTACATCAGAAACTCGCACAGGGAAATAATTGTAAAACACCCCCAAATTTCCATGAGGCAATCCTTTTTCATTTTACCTTCTAAATGGGTAGCACAGATTCTTTTAAAAATTACTGTCATCATAAACAATAAAGCTACCTCATTTGGTAGTCAGTTGTGACCACACAGCAAGAAGCAGAGTTTTCCAAACTAAAAAGAAATACTTAAGATACTGGGGATATTTTCAAAGACAGCTTCTTCGTGCATGGGTTTGACTTCTACTGACTTCATCAAAAAAGACAGGTAGTAGGAGGGCTGCAAGTTACAACTTTAGCATCTAAAGGCTCTGCAAGCGATTAGTCAGATGAGATTTCCAGGTCTGGTTCTTTCTGGGCATTAAAAATTACTGAACAGTAAGTACAGTAGCAGCACTCAAACCCAGTGAAGGTCAAACTAGCTAGTTAGGCAGAACATCAAAATACAAAAAATGAAATAGAGCACAGCACAGCTGACTTTGTCTATGAGACACAGATGCAATAAAAATATCTCTAGGTGCAATGATTATGTTGTGTGCTTATTCATATGACCTCTCTACAGAAATAGTACTACAAAATCATGCAGAAATACTTTCAGACTGTTATGCTTTTTTTTATTCTGGAATCAGATTTCATCACGAAAAAACAGTGCTAATTTGTTCTTCTTCCTATAATATTCTTGAAGGATAAAACCAAAGCAATTGAAGTACTTTGATGATCACTTATGTACCTTCTGATTTTAGAATTTCACCACTTTACTGCCACCACCTCAGGTAAACAGGGTAAAAACTCAGCCAGAACCTACACTCTTACAAGTAACCATTTCAATTGTATATGTTAGTTATCTAGAATCTAATATAATGATTTCACGGTAACTCTTAATTCAAGAGCAGAAATTGTAAGTGCAGACAATGACACTGCCAAAACAGAGGTTGCAAATAAAACCTGGGAGTTCAGTTTGCTAGCAAAGCACAACTTCACATGTGAAACAGTTAAGTTAAACCCTATTAAACTGGGATTTTCTTGCTTGTTTCTTTTTTTTTTTTCTTCATTTAATTATTAATTTCTTTTCAAAATTGATATAAAAGACTTCATAGGTAAATAATCATTTCCATTACCTTAGAGTGATAAATGTTTTCCAAGCCTTTTTATCACCATATAAAATATCAAGTAAAGATTTGTGGATGCTAAATTGCTACTTTCTCAGCTTTTGATATTTTGCCCTGTTCTTCTATACTATATAAAGCTTGTTATTTAATCTGGGATTATCTGGAAAAAAATTTCCACCTACAGGTGTACGAAAAAAAAACCACATTATATGCCACCTACTATCTATATCTAAATTTCACTCAAACGAAGAAGAAGTGATGAGTAACAGACAAAATCGTACACCGATATACACAAACTCATGACAAATACCTATTTGCTGGAGTAGATTTCAAGTCTCAGACTTACTTGGCAGCAGCATCTTTTCTCAGCTGCTCATGTTTCATTAGAAGATTCTTCCTCTCTTGAAAAGCTTTTCTAACTTTGTATCCTTTGTAGACAGCTTGAATTTTGAAAGCAGCAATGTCCTGTATGGCAGCTATAGACAGAGCCCCATGTTCTAACATGAACTGAATCACTTCATGGTGTTCACCAAGCAAGGCATAATCAAGTGGAGTATATCTAAAAAACAAGCAAAACAAGACAAACCCACAACCATTACCATTGAACTAGCATTCTAACCATAATGTGCATTTACTTAATCCTCATTTCATAATAACGGACCTTCTAGTATCAAGACAGATTAAACAATGGTTTTTGAATCTGTCTTCATCTGTTTAACACAGGCTGTTTTACTAAATTCTGAACACTTTTTTCCTGTCTTACTCATTCTACATACTCTGACTATGTTTAAGGCTTGCTTTAGTCTCCTAATATAAAAAGTGGGGAGAGGAGGAGGCAGACTACATGCTGTATTGGACCAAAATCCTCCAAAGCCCAACACATAGCATTAACTGCAAGCGATCTTACAAAGGTGTTATTGAGGTTCTCATAGGCAATCATAATCTAAACAAATGCAAGTTAAAGCATTTTTTTGTGTTACTCCTTGTCGTGGTTTAAGCCCAGCTGTAACTCATTGCAGTTCGCTCACTCACTCCCCCCTCTTACTTCCCCCCAGCTCCTGAGGTGAATGGGGAGGAGAATCGAAAGAATGTAACTCCCATGGGTTGAGGTAAGAACTGTTCAGTAACTAAGGTGTAACACAAATCCACTACTGCTACCACTACTAATAACAATGACAAGGGAAGAGAATATAACCGCTCACGACCCACAACTGATACCAAAGCCCAACTGAGCAATGAACCCCCTCTTACAGGTCCCTGTCCCCAGTTTTTTACATGCTGGGCATGACGTGCTGTGGTATGGAATACCTCTTTAGGTAGACTGGGTCAGGTGTCCTGTCTCTGCTTCCTCCTGGCTTCCCCTCCTCCCTGGCAGAGCATGAGACTTGGAAAGTCCTTGATCAGACTAAACATTTGAGCAGTAACTAAAAACACAGGTGTTATCAGCACTGTTCCCAGGCTGACAGTCAAAAATACAGCACTGCACCAGGTACTAAGAAGGAGAAAAATAACTGCTACTGCTGAACCCAGGACACTCCAATATGAATTCTAGAGATTTACTGTCAAATCTGGCTTAGCTTCCATAAGAATTACTGAGGACAGTATGACTGATCAAGCACAAAGACCACTAGGAAGACTTAAGTCTGTTTTCAAATGGATACAGCTGCTAAAAATATTAAATACTTTGGTTTTTAATAGTGTCAAAGATGCCTAACTCCTTTTAAAAATAATTCCCAATTTTCCTATTATCACACAGGAAAAAAAAATTACATACCTCCCTCACCAATACTCAAACATTAGGCAAAGACATTTAGTGACTGAAAGTTATCAGTCACAAACCATAATCAAGACCAAATAATACAAGACTATCAAACAGCAAGTGCCAGTGCATGCGACTGTGAAAATTAGGGCTCTTCTTGATGGTAACTTGTTAGGACGCAATGCTGGTAAGCAAAGAAAACCAGACAGAAAGCAGAATTGAACTTGCCACAAAGCAATGATTTGATGGAAGGATTAACAGTATCTGAACTAAAGTGTCTGCAGGAATAAAGGCAATGACATAACACACAGATTTGTATGTCAAGGTGTGCTGCTGATAGCATTTAAAGAGATATAGATTTTTGATAACTGAAGAATGGGAGCTTCAGAAGGGACCTTCTTTCAGAAAACCTCATTTTATAATTATAACCGGTTTTGAAATTTTTATTAAAGACACAAAAGATACTAAAATAAACTTTACCCACATACTACTAAGCATGTGTGTACCAAGATGTATTATATTACAGATCCCAGTCACAGAATCATAGAACAGTTAGCGTTGGAAAAGACCTTCAGATCATCTAGTTCCAACCCCCTTGACATGGGCAGGGACACCTCACACTAGACCATGTCACCCAAGACTCTGTCAGACCTGGCCTTGAACACCCCTAGGGATGGAGCATTCATCACTTATAAAAACTGTATTTTTAAATGTAGATTCTCTAACTCCATTGTAGCTAACTTTGAAAGCAAAAAAACTACTCAAATCAAATCTGCGTACGGGCTTGCGTGACTGGACATCTCCCATTCACATGTGCTCCTTACAACCAGCCATTGCTTTGCTGTCTCAGTTCAAAGCCTGTTATAAATTCTCTTTTCCACTGGTTATCTCTAAAGCAGACAGCTTTTTAATCAAGCTTGGTTGACAGGGAAACATGCAAAGAAGACATCAGCCAACAGCTGCTATATATGTAATTTAGCACATAGTTGGTCAAAGCAGCAGCTAGCCTGTCATGCACCCTGGATATCAAGTTGGATTATGAAATAAATTTGCCAAGAACAAACCTACCACTGTACAGACTGGCACTTGATCACATATCTGCAAGCAAATGGCAGCTTAAAATCCTAGATGCAATCTCAGCTTCATCTCTTCCCAAAACTATTTAGTTTTAACTATGTTGGAATTTTGAACTGGTATCTCATATTGCACTCTGAGAAAGTGAAGAAGGGAAGCTTCTTTCTATAGGGATATTTGAAAAACTTTACTATCTGGTAAAATTGTTACTGGTTAAAACCCAATTTCATTAAATTACAGATGAACCATATCTATGAGGTTATTTTTACTCTCTTAAAACACTCATCCTGATTTTTCCATTTTCCAAGCTTCTGATCTCTTAAAAATAAGACAAGAATTGAAGATGCTTATTAAGAGTCAACCGTGCATTTCTTACATACAATATATAAATATTTATTCTATTTAAAGACTCTCTCATCGAGAAAGATTGGGGATCTGTTTTGTTCTGCATGTGGAATAGTGCTTAAGGACTGACATTTGGAATACTGCTAGTTATATCTTGAATAATGTAAGTTTATACATAAAAACATATATTAATGCCTGAAGGGAAACAAAAATAGATACTAACTGAATTACTATAGTAAAACCACAGCTAAGGTCTTTTCCTGATATTTGAACATCATCAGAACATTTCTACAAAATGAGGAAAACAGCAGCCTCCTTTCTGGCAAAACAGTGGCCTTTAATCTTACTTATGAAAAGTAATTTAATTACAACTGTTTATTTAATTTTCTATCAAAAGTAACTAAAGAGACCATTGGCACTACATAATTAGGAACTACTTATACTTTCATTTGTGTTTCTCAATAAAATGAATAAGAATAGAAAAGGAAGAGAGATCTCAGTGCTTTAGAGTAGAAAACAAAAGAGAAAGATGGGGGAAGAAAGCACTTAGAACTGGGATAAGTATGGAAGACACAAATTTAACACTAAAATATAGGGGTTTAAAGTCCTTAAGTTATTTAAAATGTTGAAATATTCACATTTATCTGGCATACTAATCATAATTTTATTTATAATTATGAGGGGTCATCTCCTCTGAAAAAGGCATTATACATTTCTGCTAATAGCAATTATCTTCACGGTCAGGTGACTAATCCGAACTCCACAACCAAAATCACTTTTAAAAAACTATTATTTATACGTCAATGAAAGACAAGAAAAGAGATGCAAATGTACTGTCTCTTTATGATTATAGGAGGCCTTTTTTTTAAAACTAGGCCTTCAGCATACAGTTCATCACCAGGTAATCTGTAATCATTATTTTAAAATGTATCATCTCTCACGTTTTCTTTCTCCTCGCTATATTCCAACCAAATCGAAAAAATTCCTTTCTAATTCAACACCAGCAGAAATGCTTTATCCATCTTTTGTCTGCACATATCCACTGTCAACTTTTTATAAATTAAAAAGATCTTTATTATTTCAAACAAGACTAAAGTGAGTAAATACTCGTAGAATCTCTAAGTTCAAGGTTCAAGAGTGTACACAGTTGAAGTGGAAATGTCTCATTTGAAGAGATTTTCACATTAGAAAAGCTGCTTATAATGAAGATTGCAGCACTCCTTTTAGATACAAGATTGGGATTCTCTGGTAATATTTGAAAACTTAACACTCAAACCAGTACGCAGCACTTTAACTCAATCACAAAATAATGCAGAGAAGCAATACCTCTCCTCGCTGTTCTCCATATGATTAGGGAAAGCATCAAAACCAAGCAGCAACTTTATAGCATCAAGGTAGCCATTGTTACAGAGCCAGTGCAAAGCAGTTCTTCCCTGTAAACAATAGAACAGAACAAAAATAAATGTTGTCCCCAAACTCTATCATGCCACAATAAAAGTTGTAAATCATACTGTAATTCAATGCTTTTCTGGACAAGAACGACAAAGTGATCCTTCTAAACTAACTTTCCTGTTAAAATAAAAGAATACAACACTTAAAAATTAAGTTTGTTTTTTTTTTTCCAAAAACCAAGATTACAACACTCGTGCTCTTCCACATAAAGCAGCTGAAAAATAGGATTAGGAGACTAGCTCTAGAGTCAGTTTCTCTGCAGCTATGCCACCCAGGTCTGAAGCATCTCTCATCAACTCTTGTAGTTCAGACTGTTTTCTAAGCTGCTCCAAAATACTGTGACAAGACTGAAAGAATCACTACAGAATTCAAAATCAGATGAAGCTTAAGGAGTAAAAGGCTCCAGCTGTGCTTTCAAAACAAGCTTGATTTCACAAGTCTAGTTTCTCTCACATGAAGCAAGTCCAACTCTCAAGCTGCACTTGATAAGTCAGGTCATATATAACCACTCTTGGGACTGGAATCACAGAACCACAATATGACTACCTCAAATTCTGTTAATAACAACAAAAAATAGATATGTCACTTCACTTTCAGGCCATATCTTTGGTCCTCATCTTGGTTTTCTGGACTCCAAATGAGGGAAATACCTAGAAGGCATGGTACTGCAGAAGAATGTGAAGACATTCTGAGTTCAATGCTAGCAAGCTAACCCCTGAGGCCCAAGGGCTGAAGAGCATGCTGCTTCGCCTGTGTAAAAGAGGTGGAGCTGATGTGCTTAGCTGTACTTGAAGTTGATGCCATATACAGCTGGCAGCAAAATCTCCCCAGCATGCTCTGTAGATCTCATAATAAAAAAACACTTCTCCATTGCCTGGAATTATCCATGCCTTACAATGAATAGCTACAGAAAAGTTTAACAAATTGGGTGAAATTATTTTGACTGATAAAGTTCTACTGACTTCTGAGAAATTATGTCATATAACAAAGAAATCTGTTACATGTTGCACAATTATCCTGGTTCCTAATTTCACTTACTGCTTGAATAATGGCACAAAAGAACAAGTATACTAATCAGCATTCTTTTTTTTTTTTTCCTGCAAGAGTGATACCTATGTGGATACTTAGGTGGATAAGTAATAGAAGCAGTTCTTGTGCAATTTTACTGGTAATACCTTACTTCCTTTATGTCTATGCTGAAGAAACACATTGCAGGGTATAAAATCACACTCCCACATCAGCTGTTAAGGAATAACAGCTCAACTTTTGATAAGGAAAAGTCAAAAGTGAGATGGAAAAATATGAATCTTCAATTCCTGCTGCATATTAAAATTCTACTTTTCATTAAAGATTTTAGAAGTGAAGCCATAGGGAAAATTACATCAGGGTGTATTTCCTTTTGGATGCATTTCATTTTATGACAAACAGCAGCAAAGATGCTTCTATGTCCCAGAAAAGAGAATTACCTTGAAGAAAAGCAAAATGTTTTAATATATGATTATCCTAAAGTTAATGAAACAGCTTAGTGAATAACATACCTCTTTATCCTGAATATTTGGATCTGCATTATTTTCCAGCAAGACTACCATGCAGTTAATGTAGCCTCCGTAAGCAGCACACTGCAGAGGTGTTCTACCTGCATAATCCTGCACGTTAGGATTGATTTTATTCTCTATCAAGATTTGGCACACATCAGCATTTCCTCCCAGGGCTGCCCAGTGAAGGGGTGAATGGCCATCTTGGTCAACCAAATCTACTCTTGCTCCTCCTGTAACAACAAATACATTTTTGAACATAAAAAGAAAATACTTTTGAATGCAAAGAAAATAAAATAAGTTATGTTCAACTAAACTTATTCGGTAAACTGTCAATTCAAAGAAAGATTTCTGAAAGTAACTTCATTACTCAAATCTTAAAACTTAAATCAAAATTCAACACAGCTTCAGAAAGGGTCAGGCATGGAACTTTCTTACAAGCTTCTGAGTATCATCTCAGATGCTTCAGAATCCTCAGATCTGTCAAATGCCCTTGAGAAAACTAGCCTATGCTAATTTTCAGTGAAACTATTATCTATAAAATCACTTTTGAAGATTAGATTTCAGATGAAAAAACGTAAATCTGTACAACAGACAAAATATCCACAGTGTAAGAATGGCTTTTGAAAAAAGCTGAATATTTTTAAATTCAAGCATGCAATTCAAGACTCTTCTATGCAGGTAATTAATTTAAGGACTTGGGGGTGTTGGTGTATGAAAAAAATGAACATGAGCTGGCAGTTTGTCCTTGCAGCCCGGAAAGCCAACTGTATCCTGGGCTGCATCAGAAGGAGCATGACCAGCAGGTCAAGGGAGGTGATCCTGCCCCTCTGCTCTCGTGAGACTTCACTTGGAGTATTGTGTGCAGTTCTGGTGTCCTCAACATAAAAAGGACATGGAACTG
>JASSUY010009961.1:0-25188 GCA_032466535.1 Forpus xanthops | reverse complement strand
CTGTAAGGGTGGTGAGGCACTGGAATGGGTTGCCCAGGGAAGTTGTGAATGCTCCATCACTGTCGGTGTTCAAGGCCAGATTGGACATAGCCTTGGGTGGCATGGTTTAGTGTGAGATGTCCCTGCCCAGAGCAGGGGTGTTGGAACTAGATGATCTTAAGGTCCTTTCCAGCCTTAACTATTGTATGATTCTAAGGACCAAGTCCCTGTTTTTTTTTTTTTTTTTTTTCTGCATCCTGTATGTCTTTAAATGTAGTCAATCTAATTGCATGATTAAGATAAACAGGACTCAATAACATGACATAATGGCAAAGTTGATGAATCTTGGATAGGGGAAATTTCTGAACTTATCACAGAAGTAAAATGCAACAACGGGAGGGAGCATAATTTATGTAATAATAAAGAAAAGGTATTTTGGCAAATCCTGTGCTTATTATTTTTCCTTTCTTTTTGTCTAATTTTCCCTGAAAATAATGCCTCTTATTCATGATGCTACTGCAATAATTGAACTACTGGAAGGAGAGGAGGGAAAAAGCTACCCATATAAATTAATGCTTGAGACCTATTCTGTTTTGACAGATGTCAAGGCTGGGTAGCTTAGCTTGTTCTACTGTTGGTATGAAAAGAGCTTGGTATCACTAGGATGCAGACTAATAGCTTTCTGTGCTTCTGAATGCAGAGAAATTACATTGCAACAGATACTTTTTTTTCCTTCCCTAGTCATAACCTAGTGACTCTGAGAGGATAAATTGATAAAATATTCCCTGGTTCCTTCTCAAGGTGTTGCTGCAGGAGTGGGAAGTTAAAGGGGAGGAAACAGAGGTAGCTTGCCTGCTGATGGTGTTAATATCTCTATTTATGTTTAAGAAAGCCAGTTACAAAAATAGTTGGAAACAATTTGCTACTGCATATTAAGCTCCTCTGATTTTACGGTGCATATTTAGAGTGTGTGGTGGTGGTTGTAGGTGATACATGTCTCTGGCCTTCACTTAATCTCTTGCTTCAAAATAGTCTGGTCTCATTGTTCAGGACTTGCCTATTTTTATACTTTTTTAAAGAAAGTATGTAACTTGTGTATCAGATAAGTGGCTCCAAAGGAAATAAATGGGTCTTCTGGACTTCTATCTCATGTATTGCTTTCAGTTGTCATGAATGGGAGATAGTCTTGTCACTGGCACTGTATGGCAGATAGTCCTTCAGTTTATTTTGGATATGCAGTTTTTTCTCTGTTACTTCCAGCAGCCTTTCTGGTTTTGCTCCTGCTCATAGATTTTCAGGTTGTATTCACCTTCCTTTGCTGTCTGCTGCTACCAAATACATTTTGGATGTATCAATTAGCTTCACGTATAAACTGATAATTTAGAAGGAACTTGTAGACAATTAAAGATTGCATTGTGTTATTCTTCATTATTCTTGGGTATTTTATGTATCCTTTGGATAAAACCTCTGACTGAGAGATAATTTAGTAACACAGGTTTCTGATTAGTGATGGAATTCCCCTGAACAAGAAATTTCCAGGAAAGTGAGATTTATTGTACCCCAGTTGCTAATGCCATTCTTCTGCACTTGGGATGTTTTTGTGAGGCTTTTGCTGTTGCTGTGTATACTAGCAATGTGTTATATATACTTGCTTTCCTTGCTGTGCACTGTTTACAGCAGATTGAATAAAGTTGAAAAGAACATTTTTTGATAGTTCCCTGCTAAATATTATGATTGTGAGCTATTGTCAGTTCATATATCCATTTCCTATTCTCAAAATACTGTGTCTAAGCACCTTTTTAAGCTAGCTGCTGAGGTCAAGGTGGCTTTTGTGGGTATTGCTTCTACCATTGCCTGTTGGCATCAGGACTTGCTAAATTGATTGTCTTAAAATTGATTATGCAACAGTTCTGCTTACAATTCAGCATTTTTAAACACCAGAGGCTTTTCTCAAGACAGGAGAAGTATAGGCTTTTCCTTGGGTATCCACTGCCTTTCCACTGACTGCCATTTTGGAGAGCAGTGGGTTAAAGAGTTTTCCAAAATGCTCCTTGTTATTTTGAGACACCCTTGAGAGGAGCAGGCTCACCCTTGGCTGCGTGCTTCCTGCACCAAGCACCCCGTTTGTGTTCCTGGAGCAACCTGCGAAGCCAATGGAGGCTTTTTGTCCAATGTTGCAGGCTTGATTGTTCTTAATCTTTTTTTGATGGTGTCGCTGTAATGTCTTCTGTTCATCTAATCTTGATCTGTGTTGGTTGGGTAGATATGAAGTTGAGTATCTTATTCACACTGTTGCTTTTTTATATAAAAGAATGTGGGTAGGCACTGGGAGGTTTCTGTCTTGTGGTTGATATGGACATGTTTAACTTCAAAACTCTCTTCAGATTTCATGTAACTGCACTGTGTGACCTGGTTATGTAAGTTAGCAATTTTTAAAGGAAACCGACTTAAAAAGCAGAAGACCTTGGGTTTTTTTTTTTTTGGAGAAGATGGTGTTGAGGGAGTATGTGGGCGATCTGAAATGTCTTCTGGCTTGCAAGGACAAGGAACAAATTAAAAAGGAGAAAAACAGCTTAATGGTAATGGAACTGCAGCTCTAGCACGGATAGGCTGTGGGCGTACATCCATTTTAGCTTGTTGCAGATTATTCCTCAATGCAGAAGGTCATAAAAATCTCACTGCTGAGCATTGGAAGATTGCTAAAAATTTAAAATGTTTTATTAGCAGTAAATATTTAAGGCCTTTGTTTACAGCAATCAGGGGTCTTTAAGAAGACGTACCTTTAGCTTGCAAATAAGCACTAAATTGTCACCTCAAAATCTGAACAGTAAAAGGTGCAAAAGTAATCAAGAAGATTGCCGATTATTACAAGTTGGGTAGACATTATCTGATTTATTTTTTGTTATAACTGACCTTTCTTATTTAATGTTTTGTAATCAGTTACAAGTGATTAGAGAGATTTCTGAGCACTTATGATTTTTGCTTCTGGCACTCCAATCCCAGTAAGGAAAGATTTAATATTATGGAGTGATAGGAACAAGAAATGAAGGGGAACTAATGGTCCCCTCCCTTCCGTGGTAGGTATAGCCTGTTAATGTCTGCTTGCTTTTTCATGCAAAGAATCACTCAGATGTGACTTTCAACGATTCCCTTTGCACTGCGTCCTTCAGCTGAGACAGGCTTTGGGCCAACGAGAAACTTGAAAAGAAAGTGCAGAAATACAGAAGTATTGGAAGATCCCATCTCTTTTTATAAAGCTTCAGTGAACTCTGAAAAGAGTCACCAGCAAGCAGAGTGGCTCATGGGCTGGTAGTGGTTTGGGGAGTTCACGCAACCTCTGTTCCCAGTGGAGGAGGGATTAAACTTGGGTTTTGTACAGTATTAGAACTACTACATAGGCCCTTGATGTCTCATTAAAAATTAAGAGGGTTGTAACCTGCATCTTACAGTGATGGTGAATAAAATATGATTGTTTTCTTAGTGAGGAGCAGGTACAACCCATTGCTTGGAAAATGAGCTCTAGTGGACTATAAAGATGTGATCTTGGTAACGAAAAAACACATGCAAAAAGTCTGTATCTGAAGTGAATTTTCCCTTTGTGTCATCAAAGCCTGACATGTTCGGTTAAAATAACCTTTAGAAAGTGCTTGGGTTGGTGTGCTGTATGCAAATGAGCAAAGGATCTCTTAATCAGCAGTTTGGAGAGACTGGAGTATCACTCACAGACAATGCAAAACAACTTAATGCGCTTCATTACTCTCCATTTAAAGTGGAAAGGTGATGGACACATCAGTCTTTGGGTGCAATATCCTGCAGTTATTTGGGCTTTTTACTGACATATGGACTTGTCACCTGTATCTCTATGGGAAAATAGCTTTGAAAGAACATGTTTCAAACAGGTGCCTCTTCTCCGTACAGTCAATAAGCAGTTGTTCTTAGCCTATTCTGATGGAGCAGGGAAGCACATTTTAAGTAATAGAGGACAATTTTAAGGGTTATATAGCTTACAGGTTCAATTTATGAGCCAGCTGGTGAATCACTTTGAGATTTCTTTGTCAATCTTGCTAAAGAATTCTGGTGTCTAAAAGATTCATTATCAATATGCAGTCATGCAGGTCAATGTTCTTTTCATTTGTGAAGCAAATGACATCAAACATGGCATTGTAAAGCCTAAAAATCCAACAAAAGTGTGTAATGCTCATCCCCACTTGATGAAACCAAGGTATTTTACTACCTCAGAGAAGTGCTTTGGGGTTTTTAATTTTCACTTTATTTTTTACAATAAATCACATGGGATCCCTATTTTGGCACTGTTTTACTTTGAAGTTAAAGCTATCAAACCCTGTGAGAGTTATGATGGTGATTAGGGTTTTTGAGTCTTTCCTCCATGAGATAGATTACACTTGCAAAATGCTTTTGGCTGACTCACTAAACAATGTTTAAATGTACAGGAAATGCTTCCGTGACAAATGTGTGCTGGATTTATATTTTGGCTTCAGAAAACTGTGTTCTTTCCATTTAGCTCCCATAATCAATCTATTGTGTTAATAACAATGTTTCAATTCATGAACAGGAGGTAAGCCAAGGATTCAAATGCTATAGAGGAAGGACTGTACCACATATGAGCTACAGCTGGTAGATGAGTTTGAAAGTGTGGGTTCCTGTTGTACAAGATGGGTGTCTCTACAATGAAATGATATGGCTGAAGCTTGATACCGTCTTTGTTGGGCTGCTGCTGAGATATTTAGTAAACTTGGGTGATACTACAGGGTTAGTGTCCTCTGGCTTTGTTTTGTGAGAAGGTAGCAGAGCCTGGTCTAGGGCAAGGATGGATATGCATGGGCTTCCCTCTGAGAAATACCCTCAAGGATCAGGAATATAGATGGTAATAGGAGCAGTTGTAGGGAGGGCTTCAAGAGCCCTTTCTTCAAGAGGGCTGGTAGTACTGCTGGAAATGAAAATGAACAAGAGCAGGTTCAGATGTACTTAATGATTATCTAATGACCTGTTTTAATAAGCCCATTGGCTCACATGCTTGCGATTCACTTTTCTTTAGTCTGCTGTTAGGAATATTGCAGTTATGGAAAGTGAAAGATTTGAAGGATATAAAATTTGTGTTAGAAAACAGAAACAGGGAAAACTCTTTAGTATGTAGAGGGTTTCAGATAAAGACAAAGCTGTAGCTTGAGGGCTTCAGGAGTGCCTAATTTGAGATAGGAGTGAAGCAGAGAAGCAAAGTCTCATAGTTTAATTAAGTTAAAAGTTGTGAATTTGAAAGATAGGACGAGGATAGTCTATGGTTTGGCAGGCAATATGAAACATTGTGGGAGTAGGTAGTTTGGTGAACCTAAACCTGGAATAAAGCTTGAGACAGTAGAAAGATAAAAAAAATATCAGCAAATGATTTCTGCAGGTTTGAGATGACCAACTGAGATTTTTGGTTTGGGGATTCAGAACTTGGTGCCTTAGTAATATTACTCCCATCAATCAGGCTTGGTTTCCTCCTGAAGAGGAATACCATCGCCCTTGCTTTGCAGTCGTATGTCACATAAGTACTCTGAGGAAAGATGTGTTAGGAAAGTCAGTATTTGCATATTATGCTAATAAACTTCCAGGTGGGAAATGCATCTCTGCTTTCTGTGGGATAGCTTCTTTCAGCTCAGTCTGCATTTGTGTGTCAATATAATGTATGGATTTCTTCTGGCAGCAGATGAGAGATCAGCACTCCAAGCTCTCATCAGTGCTCCCTGTTGCCATCTCCCAATGAGCTGCCTTCACCTGCAAAGTAGATTTGTGTGTTTGTGCAATTATACAGTATTTCTGTGGAATGAAGTGTGTGTCTCTATTTTTATTTTCTATCCTTGAGTGATTTTTTTTCCTTGAAGTATCTGCTGTTTCTTTACGTGAAATAAAGATTGCACAAAATTGAATTTCTTTTTTAGCTTTCTTGGAAGTTATAGCTTTGAGAACAACTGGAGTGCTGACTGGGGAACCACATTAAAAGAGTGTTGTTGCCTTTTCCTTTGGAGACAACTTCACATCTGTGTTCTGAAGTTTTTTCAAAGCCTTCTGTTGACAATGGAAGCAGAAAATACTGAACCTGCTAAATTCAGTTTTTAGTGCGCTGTCTTCCATAGTGTCGCATAGGGGAGAACACAGTCTGTTTCCCTCAGTACCTTCTTCCAGTCTGTTCTTTATGACAGATAAGGGAATGTGTTTGATGGGAAGCAATGGCCAAGCCCTCCAGGCTATGGGAGGTATTTAACAAAACTGCTTGGGCATTGCTGGTTGTTTGGGGATAACGTGATTTAAATGCATTAGGTTCTCGAGCCTGGAAGTCCAGGTTCGTTGCTGATTGTGAGGCTAACGTACAATTACTTTAATCACCATCTCAAGCATGTGGCTGTGGGATGAAATACCATGCTGAAAGTAAGACATTCTGAATTTGCCTGTTCCCTGGTTTAAGTCAAGATCTCTCCACCAGTGCAAAGTGTTTAAAGAAATTGTCCACACAAGTGTTTCTGTTAGAAGCTGAAATTTCTGAAGGATTTGAGTAGAAACATGCTGCTGGCTTCATCTGCTAAGTAGAAGTCCTAGTGTAGGGGTTGTTTTAAACCAGTTGTCTGTTCCTTCTATTCCAGAATTATTCAGGATACAAAGCACGTGATGGGCATATGGGAGATGTCCTGTTTGAGTGAATATGTAACCAGTGTGAGCAGCTCTAGAAGAAGAAAGCAGTAATAGGCTCAGTTGTAAATGCATTTGCTGGGATTGTGGGGGAAGAGTTAAAAAAAAAAAAAAGAGACTTCATCCAGAATCTCCCACGAGTGTCAGAAACCCACCCTAGCTCAGTTCTGCACACAAGCATGACAGCGATTTGAAAAACACAAGCAGCCCAAAACAAATGCAGTTCCAAAGGTTGTGTGACAGGCACTTTGTAAGAAAACTCTCTTCTGCCTTGGCAGTCTGCCCTATGTGCCCACATAAGTTCAGGGATACTTTGGAGGAGTATAGACAAGATCAAAATTTTCCAAGTGAAAAGCTGGAGGTTTTCTTTGTTTTCAACTGCTAGAGATAGATTTGTGGGTGTCTAAAAAACATATAGCAGTGCTGGTGTTAGAGCATTTCTTAACTTGCGTAAGTTGTTCTCCTAAACTTTCTATAACTGAAGTGGTAAGTTGAGCAGTTACAGTAAATAGAGTTATATTTTGATTGGTAAGAAACTTTTATTTCTTCTTGATGTCTAATTAGCATAGCTCTGAATGTCAAATATTTACCCGCTTTACCCAGTGTTGTGTTCACTTCAGTGAGACTCCATCTGGCTCTACCTTCCTTGAAGCTTATTCTTCTACAAAGGAGCTTGCCCATACTCAGTGCAGTGCTGGTGCTGGATCCCAATTGTTTCCCATCAGATCTCTTGAAATGGGAGGGAGCTCTACCCTCCAGCAAATCTGGGTGGAAGTATTGCTTGTGCAAACTCGCAGATGAGCCAGCCTGTGACTCCTTTTGCTTCATGAGTATAACTCTAAAGTGCAGGCTGAGAAATGTCATACCAACTTCTCACTAAGAACTGTTGATTGCTCGTCAGGAGTACATATTTGTTAAATGAAGCCGTAATATGCCTGTAGGCTACCAGCAATCTATTTCCTTAGCACAAAATCACCCATAACAAAAACGATAATGGAATGTCATGTGGAAGCCTCTTGTATTCTTGGAGACTTCGGTAGGAACTCTGTTACAGACTTGAATAGGAACATGGGGCAGTCCTCTGTTTGTGACTTCTTCGTCTTGAGTTATAATGCAACCTATAACCCTTCAGTTAGACAGTTATTCCCAATGCTTATCCTCAGGCCAACATTTCAGACTTTTCTTGTGCCTCTTATCTGGGTTGCATTGATAGTGTAAAAAAGCTTGTATTTCTTAGTATGCTTGCTGCATTATGGTGCTCATCCAATTCTAGTTTCATAAATGCATCTTCTGCATCTAATGTGTGTTTTGTGTATCCCATAGCCTGAGTGGAGTGGGTGAAGCAATCAAGCAGTGGAAAAACTGTGGAGTATCTGATCAATTTACTGCTTTTTGCATTGTGGTAATTTATTTTTGTTTGCTATCTTCAAAGACAGCCTCTTTCTCTGCAAAATAATTTGGATAAGAATGAACTGACTGAAAATATCAGCATAACTGATTTTCCATATGGATTTCTGCTTTCAGGTATTGGAAATTTGACTGAAGTCTGTATACCATGCATTGGAGAAGGTAACAATTCTTTAATACTAATTTTGATTTATAACGTTTCATTAAATGTCAAAATCTTTGCATCATTTTTTCCTTACGCTAAGGTATCTGCTCCTTAGTTTCTCAATACATCAGAATTCTGCACGTAAGTTCTCATGGTGAATGTACCATGTTTGTGCAGTTCTGCACTGAAAGGGTTATAGCAAACATAGAACAGCTTGCCCTCAGAAAATGCACCATTGTTTAAAAGAATGTATATAACTTAAAGAATGAATTTTTGTAAAAGGATATTGATGTTGTTATCAATAGCGAGGCATTTTTTTTGTTAGGCTCCTATTTTTCCTGTCAAGTGGTTTTCAGAATTCATGTTTAATCATTGAATAATTGACTCCGTAGTTGAATTAGCCAAACAAAACTGTGGCCGTTCTGAAACTCAAATAGCATCTTAGCTTGAATGTCCAAAGGAATCAATGCTGTTTTTTGAGAGGTGGGTTTTGACTGATATAACCTGAAATTCTTGTGTGTTGTTTTCGTGCCCTTTTTTTGTTGTTTGCTTTTTTTGCTGTGTTTCTTTTGGAGGTTGTTTTTTTACTGTATTGCTTTTGCCCTACCTTGAAACCAGCCCTTCAAGCTTGGCTTCCATATAGCCAAGCTCCATGGATAAAATTGCAGACAAAGACCGACATGCTTTTAAGTGTGAATCATGTTATGTTATCTCCAAAGGAGAAGAAAACCGTTTCAGAGTGGAATGTCTTACAGTGGAGTATCTAAAAAAATATAGTCTTCCTTCTTAGTTTTAGACGTTATTGCCCTATCTGTTCAGGGAGATTACTGATGCTTTCTGCCCAAAATTTTCAATTTTTTAATTCTTCTTTTGCTTTGAGTAATTCAGAAGTTTCTCCTTAGTCCTGGGTGGTGTTTATAATGAAAACAGAATTACTGCTGTAGATCAAACAAACTATTCTCATTCAGCTTAGTCCTTCTGAAGTTTGCAAAGCTATCTTTGTGTGAGTTTTCCAGAGACAGTATGATATATCACAAAATTTATCACTTTGTAGTGGTCTGAGAAGAAAAGCTTATTTCTTAATATGAAAGATAACTTTGAATAATGGACTCTTCATCCCTTTGGACAGTACTCCTAAATTAGCCTCAAAGCCTTTCAGAGGTGGAATCTCATTTTCAGGTTCCCCATAGTAAAAAGGAGATACGGATACCCATTTCATTTGGAAAATGTTTTCAGTCTGCTGATGAAAAGTACTTCTGAAGGGTTAGGCAACCTTGATTAATTGAACCTGAATAAGAAGTGCAGGATCAAATCTCAAGATATTATTTTTAGGCTGTAGGTTTGTGTTCTGCATTCTAAATCCTTAAACACAGTTTGATAGCAAGACTTGGAGTAGACAGCTATATGCATACTCATATAATGGCTTGCAAATGCTGACACCACTATAGACAGAAGAATGCAAATTGCTTTCTCCTTACAAAACAGCATAACTATTTGGTAAACACTTCTCATTAGCAAGAATGTGATCAGAATTTGTGTTAAATGCCTCAATTCTGTGATATAACCTGTGTGGTGTTGTAGCAAAGTGGTATTTAAAAAAATCTAAGTGTGGATAAGCACTCATATTCACTAAATACTTAAAAGTTCAGTGATGGGATGTATAATGTTTAGGCCTGATAACAGCACCAGAAGCCAGAATCCTGTTCTTGTGATGTATGGGAAAGGTGTGTGTGTATGTGTTTATGGAAAACATACTCTTTAGGGAGGCAAGAGGTCACACGTGTGACGTTTAGAAGAAGAACACTTATGGGTACTGCAAATTCTGGGTATATACACACTTCAGCACTATGGGAGGGAAGAATTTGTTAAGCACATTATGAAGCAGCATGTGGTCCTCCCTAAGCCATAAGCAAGGCATAAAGGAAGCAGAATTCGGGGCTTTGCTTCCGGTCTGATGAAGAGAAACTAGCTGTTGTTTATCTAAATGACTCAGTAACTACAGATTTAAAAGGAAATATTTGTGCATTGTAATACTATAATTATAAAATTCTACTTTATTACCTGTCAAGCTAATTGAAACAGCTCTAGGCCAGCAGTCATCTTAGCTTGTAGCATTGTGTGCATTGTATTCAGTAGTCAGGCTTACAGTGTAATTTTAAGTATAAATATTATCAGCAGAGACAGTGTGCAGCTGCAAAGAAGAGAAGTCCTTGCCTATGTAGGAATACTGAACGTGCTGGGTAGTAGCTGTAGGAAACGAAGTGACAATGAATATGTTTTCTGCCTTACAGTCTGAATAGGAGTTAATTGCAGCATGGTTTGAAGCTATAGGGCCTTTCTTGCTCCACTAGGATCCAGTATCTAAGTGGTAACTTCCTGTTTGCTTGGTATATGAATATTTGCGTCTTTAGCTGTTGGCTACTTGAACCTGGAAAACTGCCACTCATTCCAGGCGGAAATGTGCTCAGTTGGAAGCGTGTGGGTCAGTGTGCAAGAGGATTACTTGGATATGGGCTTACTGCAAGTAACTTTTAGATCACTTCTTCAAAGACAAGAATTGTCTCTGATCTCCTGGTATCCCCCTACTTATCAAAATCCATACAGAATAACTGTCCTCCTTCCCAGGCTATTTATTCCCAGCTATGCCTACCACATGTCCTCTTAATTTTTCCCTGTTTCTCCTCTGAAGATCTGCTATGTCATTTTATCCTTTATTATCTCTTGGTTTCCTCCCATCCTGGTTCCGTTTTTTCCCCTCCTCACCTTTTGTGCCTCTTTTCCAGCCCTCTCCTTGGATACTTCCTTCTCCTATGTTAGTTGGGTTTCTCATGCCACCAGTGCTCTCCCCTGCATGGAAACCCCGATTAAAACTGAATCAATTGTTCTAAAGTAATTTGAAAAACTGAATTGGCAAAATTACCATTTTACAGTGGGTTTAGGTGGAGTCTTTTAAAAACGTATGAACTGATTCTGCTCTCCTTGAAGGTGCACCTCATTTTACAGCAGAATAAAATGGCAATTTTGATACATGTAACTTGGATTATAATGAACTGTTGCAGGGTTTTGGTTGAGATTTTTTTTCCTCATGTAATAGTAATATTTATGATGGAGTACTCAGGACTTGACTTTTCATCATAAGAACATGATGAATACAAAAGCACCAATCAGATTCTTGAACAAAACTTACGATGAAGCTATGTTAAATGTCCTGGGCACCTACCTGGATCTCTCTCGTGCAAGCAGGTTTTGAAGATGAGTTGTTACCTTATTGTGCCTTATTCCAGTGACAGCTTTCTCTTACAAATGTGCAAAACTTTCAGGCTGTATTGTCTTTCAAAATGTGTTATCTATGCTCCTGGAGTTGGGTACATGGGGCTGAAAGTAAGAGCAGTGCATGTCTGGAAAAGCAGTAATGCCATTACTCACTAAACCTGATGCAAAAAATATTTCTGCATGAAGTAAATCTGCCCTTCTGCACTTGTTTCATATTGTAAAGAGATTATCATGGCCTTAAAAGAAGGTTAAGATGTCATGAAGTTTAATATAGTCTGAAAATAGTCTTGTTAAAGGCACTGTTGCTTGTGATTGATGATGCAGGTTAATATAGTAGTTCTAAATCTTGTGTTTGGGTGTGTGCAAATTGCTATTTTCCAGCCTTTTCAAGTTTGCTAACTTTATCTTATAGTTCAGCACATATTTAAGGATTGCATATTGCATTTGCCTTTGATTAAGGGGAAAGTAACTTTGATGATAAAATGCCACTAAAAGTGGTTCAGTAGACTAGCTTAGAAAAATTTATCAGTCATTTTTCATGACTGAGAACATATTTTGGATATGGGGTCATCTTTTGAGGATTAATTTTCTGAGATAAACAGCTAATGGCTGTTGGATGATTATGGTCAAAAGCAGTCATTATGGTATACTGTTCATTACTGCAATAAAGTGTCACTAAACTTGGTAAGTTTTGAGCCATTGCTTAAGTAGCGAGGTCAAGATGCATCAGCCTTGATTCAAAGGCATTATTGAGTGTTAGAATTGCTGATCCTTCACTGCCTGCTGTGGCAGTTTCTTTTGCCTGTTTTGCCTTTTTCTATTAACTGAACTTTCTGAACCCTTTAGGTGAAGATGTCAGCTGGCAGTTTTATTGGAGTCTCCTGTAAATAGCAGAGTAAACATTGTCTTTTCCTGATATTGTGAAGAGCATTTCACAGCTGGCTTATGTTTATAGGTGGGTGTCACTGGCTGCTTCGAACCCTCTGGGCTTGAGATTTCCTTTCTTCTGTCTCCTGTTTTTTTAATTTCTGCAGCACTGAGGTCAGGTGAGCTTGAAGGTGTAGAGGAACAGTATATTGTGAGAACTGCTGAACTGTGAACCGATGGAGCCTTCTCATAGATGTAAAAGTGTTAGAGTCTGAAAGCAAAAAGAATACGTCTGAGGTAAACTATTTCTATTTAATAAAAAAGGGAAAGCATTAAACAATAGAGATATAGGTAGCTGCTGTCAGAAGCAATGCTTAAAAGGAATGAGAAACTGTCATATGGAGGGATTAGTGTACTGAGAAATAAACTGCTGAATCACTGGAAGCAAGCAAGCAATACAGAGTCTAGAGGCTCTGCAAAAAAATAAAATGGCTCCTGTAATTCAATTAAAATCACAGTAGGATTTGCTGTTTGAAATGGTACATCTGTCATCCTGTATCTCCTGGTGCTTGGTGCCTCAAGGGGTACTTAAGTGAGTGTATAGCTCCTGGAAAAATGCTGGAGTGACAGTTCTGGAATGACACAATTCTCCGTTCACACAGAGAAAGATGAATTTTCCCTGACACACTTACTGAGTTTGGACTGCTGCTTGGTCTTCATGCACTTGACACTTTTTAGTAGATTGTTAATCTGAACTGAGAGTTGTAGCTTGTCCAAACTGGAAGCAGAACACCATATGCTTTCTTGCAGGTCAATTATTAACAAGATAATGTTGAGGATACCTAAATTCAGTGAAACTTATTTAACATTTTAAATATTGTTGATATAGGCTGGACTTCTAAAAAGCAACGTTTTACCCCTTTCAGAATGCCTTTTTAGGAAGCAATTTAAGCTAGAACAGTTGCTCACTTTGCTAGAACACATGGCTCTAAAAGACTCCCTGCAGTACCTGTGCCAGCTTGAGTTACTTGAAAAAGCGTATCATCCTTCTTGAAATTGAAGAACTGTAAATTCATCCTCTAGTCTTACCGTGAAAAGTAAATTTCAGACTCTCCCTGTCACTATATTCAGTGTTCCATAGTTAACCAAGGCAAAAGGTGTTGATAACCTACAAAGCCCTTTTCAGAGAGGGAAATTCTTCTGCTCAAGCATACAGATCAGAATCCATCATCAAAATGAACATGCATTTCCTCAGGTGTGGAAGTGTCCTGGTTTTGGCAGCATTAATTTTCTTCCTAGTAGCTGGTATAGTTTGGATTTAGTGTGAGAATAACATTGATTACACACTGATATTTTCAGTTGTTGCTAAGCAGTGCTGTTATTAAGTCAAGGACTTTTCAGCTTCTTATGCTCTGCCAGCGAGGAGGCTGGCTATCATTCGAAATTGCATGGGGACACAGCTGGAACAGCTGACCCCAGGTGACCCAAGGCATATTTCATACCATAGGGTGTCATCTGATTGTATAAACTGGAGAGAAAGCTGGCTGGGGGCTGCTGCTTGCGGCCAGGTTGGGCATTGGTCAACAAGTACTGAACTATTGCGTTGTGCATCCCTTGTTTTGTATATTCCAATTCTGTTATTATCCCTTCTCTGTCCCATTAAACTGTCTTTATCTCAACCCACAAGTTTGAGCCTTCCAGTTCTCTCACACATCCTTCTGAAGGGGAGTGAACTGGCAGCTTTGTGGTGCTTGGTTGCTGGCTGGAGTCAAGCCATGGCAGGAAAAGACAGAAGTCTCAAACCATGGAAATGCCCTGTGTTATATGGCAAAGTTAAAAGCAGAATCCTTGGAATTTTTGTAAATTATGAGTATTCAAAATTATTCTCTCGGGGTTTAATATGAGAGAGAGAGCAGTTGGAAGCAGCCAACCTGAAGGTATGTGACACAAAAGAACAAAAGTTTTACCTGAGGAGGTAAACCACAACTTTAGCAAGGTTATCATAGTGAGCTTTCCTTCCCAAAGAGTAGCACAATGACAGCACATGTAACAAGAAATACATAGGTTTGAAGAAAGGAAATCTGTTTGAAATCGGGGATGCTCAGCTTGAGAACCATGTGTCTGGGAGCTTGCAACCCAAAGCTTGGGCAGTGAGGTCATAACTGTGTACTTTCAACTGCTTGGGCTGTGGACCTTTAGGATTTCGGAGCTGCAAATCAAATTTTTGGATATTTAAATAATTAGAAGTAGTGCTTCTGACATGTGAGGGGCTGAGTGACAAGGGACTTGTGTCATGAGTGACACCTATGGTGTAAGTTAGAAAATACCTGAAACACCCATAAAAGGAGCTCTGTCCTCAAGTGAAAGAGAAGAAATCAGGTTTGAAATGAGTATCAGTTTTAGTCAGATTGTATTGCACCAGTTTTACTTGTTTTTCAGTAAGTAGAAAGATACACATTCCTACAGATAGAGCACAAGATACAGCAATGGTTTTGACGGTTACTAAAATGGCTTCTTTGCTATAAAATCTTGTGTTAATTATTTGGAATACCTAGAATATGCCCTTACTATTTTCAGTAGCATCAATTAACATTTAGGAAATTAATTTCGGACTACTGGAACAGTAAACACTTACTTTAGAAACGTAAACGATGTGTACCAACTTGGCATCTCACATGCCCCTTAACCCAAATATTCATAAGGCTAAAACAAGCTGAAGTCAAGAAATATGAAGTGTGTTTTGGTCCTGAAATGATGAAATATTTAAATACTGATGCCAGTTTTGATACTGGACCAGTGTACTAGAGTTCTTTGCTGGGATTTATGGTGCAAATTTTGAAGTCTATTTTGAATTTTGATTTTTCATTTCTTTTTCTTAGGAGCACAGTTGCAGTTAGTACTTACTGGGAAGGAAAATCGCATCTTTTTGCTTAATTCATTGAACCTGATCTTTGTACCTCCTTATGCCATTGCCCCCTTACTTGGAAACAAGCTATTTTGTTTAAGTTTCTCATAATCTTTTTCTTTCTAAATGATGAAACTTCCTGTATAACTTGTTGCAAGTTTTGCTTTCTTAGAGTAGTTGAGTTTAGGAAGGATCTATAGAAAAGCTGTAATGCAGCTGCCCTGCTCAGTCATATAATGTTATTTCAGTACTTATTGAGTGGCAGCTGTCCTCAATACACCATGTGGCATAAAAAAGGAATCAGAGTATGACTAATTTTTTGTCTTTAGTGTGTAATTCTTTGTGGCCTTTTTTCATTACTTGGTTCCCTTTGCCACTTTTAAATGCTTTAGAAATTACTGCTTTAGTCTCACAGCCACGTAAAACAACTACTTTCCATCAATTCTTTCCTGTAGCACTATTGCTATTAGGTCTGTATTTTCCTTTGTACTTCTGACTGATTACCAGTTATGAGCATACCACAGTGTATGTTAGTTGCTGATTATAATGTACTTAGTTCAATAGCTTAACTGCTCAATATTGGTCTTTCGTGAATATGAGCTGTACAGCTAGTAAACTGTATTTCACACATTACTAAAGTTAATGGGAATTTGGATCAGCCCTACTTCAAAGTAGTTCAAATATCTTATTTCCTGTTTTCCCTCTTAATCTTTGTTCCTCTCATTCCACAAGAATTATCACAATTCTACTGTATCAGCTGCTTTGATACATGAGGTGTTATTTTCAGCACAGTCCTTGAAGTCTTCTCTTCTTCCACAGGAAGCAGAAGTCAAAAAATGGTTTCATGCTGACGATGTTCTTTGTTTTTTGTTTTGGTTTTGCCACAGTCTGTCCTAGAATTAAAACACTCCTTCAGAGGCTGATGATTACAGCTACCTCTGTTTTCCCCCTGCAAAATGTCTCTGTATCATCTTTTTCACTTCTTCTTGATGACCTCTTTCAAAAGGTATGCAGCACTGTAGCTGCAGTAGGCTGTGCGTTAGGTTATGCCACTTGAATATGAACTTTAGCCTTCACAGCTGACAGTATCATAGTAGTAATTCTTTTTGATATTGCTGTAAGAATGTATTGTTCATAATTTCTTTTTATACATAAAGATTTAAGCTTTCTGATCTTTAAGCATTCAAGCATCCTCAATGGCTTGCATGCTCTTAGAACTCACGTTTGTTCTGACTCAGCACAACCTTGCTCTGAGATCAGTAAATGTATTCCTTGTTCCCACCAACACATGAATGTCTATCCTCGTTGTCTCTATTATTGTTTTTGCCTTATCATTGACTTCTGTTGTACTTCATTGTATACCATTTTATAGCCAGCTACAGAACAAGGGGGAATGGCTTTAAACTTACAGAGGGGAGATTTAGATTAAGTATTAGGAAGAAGCTCTTCCCTGTGACGGTGGTAAGGCGCTGACACAGGTTGCCTGGAGAGGCTGTGCCTGCCCCATCCCTGGAAGTGTTCAAAGTCAGCTTGGACAGGGCTCTTAGCATCCTGGTCCAATGGAAGGTGTCCCTGCTCATGGCAGGGGGTTGGAACTGAAAGTGCTTTAAGGTCTCATCCAACCAAAACCATTCAGTGATAAAGTTGCCACTTAATATGCACATGCACTGGGGATGGATGTACTTAAATGCAAGCCCTGAAGTAATAGTTGCTCATACAGGGAGGATCCTGGACTATATGTGTGGTAATGTATACTAAAGCGGAAGGGCTTTTGCCTATGAAGGGCTTTTGCTTATGACGCATGTAGTACCAATGGGTGTTGCCTTACTAAAATTAATCTGCTGATTTTCACAATTAATTGCATTAGAGTGAACTTTTTTTAAGCAAGGGGTAAAGTATCTTTTTTTGTGAGAACTTCTGGCCACATTTGCCTTCTCAGACACATGGACCTCAACTTGCTTTTCCAGCTGTGGACAGAATCTGCAGCAGCTCAAAGTCATTTTGCAGTGCTCCAAATAGCTTCAGACAAGGGATGTGCTATTTTTTTCTCCAGTAGTCTTGTTCAGATCTGGAACTCGTTTCAGTTTTCAGACAACTGTAGATCTAAGACTAAGTCTGGGCATCCCTGTTTTTTGCTGTCTCTTTGTTATTGTAAGAACTCATTATGTACATTTGCCAGACAATACATGTAGCACGCGTGCTAAGTAACTTTGTTTTTTGCATGGTGACTCTCCCAGGGAGATGTTGTCATCTCCACTGCATTTTCATTTGTTTGTTATTAGTGGTTTCTGCTGCTTACTGCAAGTCACACATCACATTGTTTTGCTGGTTACGTGGTTCTGATCAGGGGTATGTAGTTCTTATGCTCTTGCAGGTTTGGGTTTGCATTTTATCCTTTGAGACCTTTTTTTTCCCTTTACCATCTGCATTTTAATGGTACATTTCACATATTTTTATAACTCCTTAAACTGTGTTTTCAACTCGGTTGTATGAAGTTCACTTTCTGTAGTAATACAGAAAGTGGTTGCAGTCTTTGTGTACTTCTACAGCCCACAGCAGAAAAAATAATCAGTTTCCAGATGTCTTTCATTTTCCTTCCTAAGCCATTTTAATGTAATTCTGCATTCCAATGCTCTCTCAGTACTAAAGCTCTTTATGCTGCTGTGTATTTTTAACTAATGATGTGTCACTGTAGCAGCTTGGATTCTCTTGTATCAATTCTGTAAACAACTAAAGTCCCTTTTAAGGCAGAGGAGGAGGAAAAGAAACAGTGCCAAAGAGTTACAAGTTGTGTTCATCTTCATGCAAGCAAAACAGATCAGACTGGCCTCGGACCAAATTAATTAAATGTTCCATTTAGTGGAAGATGTCAGTTTGGAATAGATAATGCTTTCCATCTGAAGTGCTTCGCTGGTAGAGAATAATGTCTCTGTGTGAGCAAGCAGCTTCTGAATGTTACACAAATGTCAAAGCTCTTGAAAGTTTTAGGGCTGAGGCTTTGTTGGTGAATTTTATCTCCCAGCAGGTTTTGCAGCTCCAACTCTTCCATTAAGAGAGGCAGCCTTAGCAGAGTGCTTAGGGGGTTACAGGAGCCAGAAGGGCCAAAGCATCATGGAATCAAAGGCAAACTCACTTATTCTTGTTAGTGGATTGCAGTGCCAGGTCCACAAGGAACAGGAGAATGTGTGTGTTTAATGAGCAAGAGTAGCTCTTACGTTTATATTTAATGAACTGGTAATTGTGACATACAATGAGGAAAGAAGAGTAAACCTTCTGGAATTAAGTTTGTGAGAGGAGTTTGGGCAAGTGACTTCCCCAAAGAAAAACAATACATTGACAAGAAGACTTTTTTCTTAGCCAAGTTAGGGGAGGAGGGGAAGGAAGAGACTGAAATGCTTTCCTATTTATAACTATGCAGTATTGGAATATAATTGCAGCTTCTGAAACTTAATCTCTATGTACTTACATGGGAATATGTTTTCTTAGGTTGCCGAAATGTTATTTTACCTACTGTAGATTAGATAACTTTAATAACCATTTACTGATGTAATACTGCCCTCTGCTTAAAGAATTCCAAACTTCATTGCCTAATTGTAAGCTTAAAACAAGATATACCTGACATAGAAGTGTGTGTATTTTTATTCAGGATTTTGGATGATTTTAATTTGGAAGACTGGATCCTTGGTATTTGTGGGATGCCAAATGTGATAACTGACTAAATCAACTATATTGCAGGTGGATCCTGTTACCCATCTGGTGTTGTGGGATTCTTTTTATGGCTACAAGAATGATGTGAAGTTTTTTGTTGTTCTGCTCTAAAATGCTTATGTAATTTTTAAGTTTTTTTGTAAGAGTCTTGCCTAAAGGGATTGTTAGGTGGAAGAGTGAGGCTAATTTACCTATCAGTGAAAATCAAAGTGGCTCATTTTGACTCATTGCTTGAAATACCAATATGAAAAATTATTTGCTTGTTATCTGATTAGACTTAGTGCGCTTGATTCTGCCACTGTCCATCAGGCATGTTGGTTTTGATTGTAGCCACTTGTAAGCATATTTCATGTGGGATAGCAGTATCTTTAATTACCATTTTCAGAGAGCATGTAGAGAAACAGTCCCCCATTTGATTTGCCTTTTTTCTTTTAGCTTGTGATCCACTTCATAGACAAAACCTATTTGACGCTGATCTTCTAGATTATCTACATAGCACTGACTTTATGCCATAAATATTTTTGTTTAGTTTTAACTGTGCAAAACAGAGTCCCCTTCTAATAATTTAGCCCAGGATTTGGCTAGTGTGATGCTGTACTTTGTGCCCTCCGTGGTGCTCTCTGCGCTGGGGGCAGCCAAAACTTAAAGTGACAAAATGCATTGGGAAATACCCGAAGTAGTTGACAAATATAGATAGGTTGATACAGACTCAACATAGCACACACACTGGCAGGATTTCTAGTTCCCAACTTCAGTGAGAAATATCAGAGGCAGAAATGCGATCACTGCTTGTCTTGCGTGTTTTTTCCCCTGGTTCACCATGTTGCTTCTCACTTCTCTTGATAGAGCCTCAGCTTGCAAGCATTCAGGCATGTCTTAGCCTTAACCAAAGAATTAAGCCATCTGGGCTGGAAGAGATTAAAATATTAACAAGAATATAATGAAGATATAGAGTCTCTGACAGCTGTCTGCTGCTTACGGAAGTATAACCTCATGCTGGCAGAGGTGAAGGAGGCTGTTCCATGCCAGGATGAGGGTAAGCTCACAAAGCCCCCACCATGGGCTTCTGCCTGCTCCTGTCTCATGAGGTTCAGGGGAGCTCCCTGAGCTGTTGTGCAGCATGCAGACATATTGTGCATTCAGCTGATGTAAATCCGTGTCACACTATTAGCAGTGCCAAAGTGACGTTGATCTGTCCAAACTGATCATCTGTCCCATGTTCTGCCAGTGGTGTTGAGGGGTAGAGAAAAAGCCAATTGCAGAATTTCCTTCTCAAAGACTAGGGTTAGTAACATGGAGTGACAGACTTAAAACTCTGCATTTAATATAAATATTAGATGTGATATATTCTGCTTTATTAAGAAAATCTGTTTGGCATTCTGTTGCAGAAGACTAATTGGGTCTGTAGTGAGTGCATAAATTAGGGTTGCCTTATGCAACACCACTAATTTATGCACACTGAGGTATGAAAATGTTCTACGCATCTTTAGGAAAGATGTGCAGTTTTAGTAAGTTAAAAAATGGCAAAATGACTAAAGAATGTATATGAATCTTCCTCTCAAAGCATACACGTGATGTTGTGCAATAGGTAAAATACTAGACAATTCGTACTGTACGTAAGATACATTTATCGGACCTGACCAGATAATTCACAACTTGTAATTATTGAGCTAATTTAGCATGATTTCCTTATAACAGAATGTGTGATGATTAATACCTTAAATTTGCAAATGAATCAGTGAACATTTGTCTCCATGAAGATATGGAAGAGAACACTAGCACAGGAAAAGGTATGGGCAATAATAATTGGAGAAATGGTCCCAGAATTACACAGCAGCCTTTTGTGTTCACTCAGATTAGTTGAGTATCCAATGCTTCTGGAATTCTGAAACATGAGAAAAGATGGAAAGTCAATGGGACATGGGACATTTCTGCAACAAGCCAGGATAAGAAACCCCAGTTCATAGTTTCATAAGTAAGCAGCTGAGATGTGGCAAAGGGATCGGCAAATATTGAAAGCTTAGTATATTAACAAAGTACATGTGTTAATTAGGAACGTTCTCTAATAGAGAAAGTTGGTGTTCTCTAGATCTCTAATCCACTAGAAAGGCAGAAGGCTTTAGAGTTTAGCATGCAGAAGTAAATGTATATATAATATGTCTTCGGTTGCGTGAGGATATATGTGTCTCTATCTTTGGTTGGAGCACAGGGTGGGTAGACACTGTCAGGAATACCTTCACAATAGGCATTTGCAATGAAGATCTAAGGTCCTGCCTTTTTATGGCGCCTGCAGTACTTTAAAAGAGCAAGATTGTGTCCTGAAGGAATGGTATCACTCTGGCAGCAGGTTGTATAGAGAAATCAGCTGAGAAGTGCTTACAACTTGACTGGGTTTCAATCAGAGATGCCTTGTAGTACAGAAATCATAACATGAAATTTAAATGTACTGTATGTGTGATTAGGATTGTATTAATGGAGACTGAGGGCAAAAGATAGTCCCTTTATTTCCATTTAACTGGTATGAAATGTTGCTTTTGGATATTCTTCTAATTTTTTTTCCATCCTGACGGAGGTCTGATGCCTTTTAAGCAGGCTCCAGTCTCTTCCTGGCAGCTAGATATTTATTCTCAGCTCTATGTATTGTTCCATGCACATAAAAATACTAGATAATGTAGCCAAACTGGTAACCCAGTTTTGCTAGTTCTTGGGAGAATGGTCTAATGATGACATTGTAGTGGCAGCAGGTGCTGTAGCCTGGCAGTAGTATGTGATCCAGACCAGATAAATTCTTACTTGAAGCCTGCCTGGGTCACAGCAGCAGGAAGGAATGGAATAAAGTCTCAGCTAGTATGGTTCTTCTGCCAGCATCCTTGAAGGGAGACAATGGAGATTGTTGTTCACCTAAAAGTACCTTTATTGGTTAGAAGCTTCCTGAAATTTGGGAGATTAGTTCAAGCAAGATGCCAAGACTGCCAAGTCTGCAGTTTCAGTGGGATTTAGTTCTGGATGCACCCGCTGTTGCGCATAGCAATATATGAAGCAGTTTTTCTGCCCAGAAGCAATGTTGTAGATGTATTTGGAGCTTCAGCACTAAGTTTTGGTTATTTACCTCCAAGGCAAGCTTTTCATTAGAGTGACGTTTTAAGAGTCTAAGCTGGGGAGTTAAGTACTTCCTTCATACATAGAACATCTTTCAAGAAGTAGATGCCTTAGGTTTACAAAGGTGTTCTCAATATATAATAATCATGCTGTGTCTAGCATATAACCCTTAATTAAAATAAAGGAGCTTGAGAGGGATTAAATAAATACACCTATAAAATGAGTAAGTTTTCCATTTAATCAATAGTCATGTTGGCAGTGATTGCAAAAAAACCTTCAGTACACCATTTTAATCAGGGATGTTTTTTCTGGCACGGGGGTGGAAAATATACTGATTAATTAATTTCTATTCCTGGAATGAGGCAGCCTCCCAGCAGAGCTAATCTGAACAGCTTGGTGACAAGGCAGTATGCAGTAAAAATGTAAGTGGTCCCTGAGCTGATGTCGTCAGACCAAGGCAAAACCCACAGCCAGTACTCGAGCTGATTAATGAGTAGGTCTAGTCCAAATGAACAAGTAGCAAAACTTAAGCACTGGGGAACCTGGTGGCGCTTTTGATGCATTTGGTTTATTGAATAATTTTTGCCTGTCTCAGAACTGGTTTATAATTTTTTATATGAGTATGGTTTATGTTAGGTCTGTTTTAGAGTAAAGAGCTTTCCATTTTGATTTTCATGTCATACTGGTTCCTGCAGTCTTTCCTTGCTCAGTAAGCAGGATGCTGGTTTGGTGTGCACGTGGGAATGCAGACCATCCCAGATGAGACCGGGAAAGGTAGCTGGCTCCTTTCTAGGAGGCATTGATGTACTAGTTGCATATAATTAGGAATGTTAACAAGGGCATTATTGTGTTAATTACTATACCTAATTATGGAAAAAATAGAAAACTTCACAACCATGTTCTGCTAGATAGAACTTGCAAGCTTTCCAGAGACTAAATACATTAATTAATCTACTGTCCTTGTTTAAATATAAGAATACACTAGGAATATTTTCTGTTCCATGGGAAAAAGTGGAGGAAATAAGAGTATGGAACCTTTCTAATGAAGCAACCTATTTAAGTAAAACTAAACTAAAAATAACTGCCAAAACACTGTTTTCAGTGATCCAGTTGCTGAAACAGCCCAGCAAGGAAGATATAGGAAAACAGGATATAAATTGGACCATGGGGAGAAGAATGAAATGAGGTAGAGAAGATAAATATTTGAATTTGGTGGCAAAATTGGCTTATCTTAAAAATCTTGGGTAAAGAAGGGTGGGCTGGGAAGGACTCTGGCTTTTAAGTGGCAGAAGGAAGCTGTCTGGATAGAGGAGAGAACCTACCTGGGATACAGCATGGTCTTCCTCGATAAATTTATTGTTCTTAATGCAGTTGAATATTTTCTATGCTAGTAGAGCGGACTGTGAAAGTTTACTTTTTTATAAGTCTTATCTCTGTCTTTATTACCAGAAGTAGTTTACATCTTCTTTCACATTCCACACTGGTAAGGTTGTGACTGTGTGGTGACGTGCCTGCTGTGTCAACAGGAGAAACATGAGAGGCTTGGTTCAAAAATGGGCGTTCTCTCCTCCATGAACTAAGTCCCCCATTCCATGACCATGCGGAACTAATAAACAATCCTGTACCACTCGCAGTATCCCAGAGAGAAACTCCTCCAGCACTATGTTGTTCTTGTGTCAAGAGGTGGCCAGTTTAAGAGTGTCAGGGCTAGAAAGAGTTAAGCAGGAACTCAGAGAAATACACACAGAGGTTCTATCTCTCATGGGTCCAGACAAGGATCTGTGGTGTGTAAAAATAGTTAAGAACCTCTAGAGTTTGTTGCTGATGCTTTACACTGCTCCAACTCCACAGGAGTAAATGGGCTTACATGGAGTCATACTGGTAAAGTGCACATGCCTAAAAGCTTTGGTGGGTGTTCATATGCAAACATAATTGGCTTCTAAAATCATTCTAAAACAGTTCAGTGGTTTATTGCAACCAATAAAATTAATTGCAGTAACATTCTGTGCAACTGGTTTATATGCTGAGGATTTTAGGTGGCCAAATACAAACGTATGCAGCCATGATTTTAGAAACGCTTTTATTGGACAGTTGCAGTTTGCTCTCAGTTCATTAAAATTGGTAGATGGATGTTATGATCCATTGAGAATGTTATGAACTGTTAAGAACTTTCAGTGTGGGATTTGTTTATTACAAACTGTAAGTCAACTTCCTTTTATTGCTGCTGTGTATGTGACAGAATTTGCATCGTTATCAGCCTGTGAACTAAGTTAGATTTACTCCTTAAATTCTTTTTCTTAAAGTCTATTTGCATAAGAGGATGAGAATTCTTGCCCAACTGTACAGCTTCAATGAGGTACAATAGTTGCATCATTCACTTGATGGGAACTTTGAATGATATAATTTAAGTATGAGCAATTTAACTTTGAGAAGTAATGCTGAACAGTTAAGCAAGCTACTTTGGATATAACTTTAGCCATTTGCACCCCTTTCAGTCCTGTCACAATTGCTTGTTTCTAAGAAATCAGTGCTGTGTATTACAGAGAAATCACACAGTCAAGAATATCTTGCACCAACCATCTCAGAAGTTGAGCACTCCAATCAGCTGACTCAAATATTCATTATGAAAGCAAACCCCTGCTGATTGCAATGAGGCTTTTTGTCTGCATAAAGCTTTTGTAACTGGGTCTCAAGTGGTACTTCATACTTCTGAAGAGTGTTTCAGAATCTTTCCTCTAAGATAATCTTTCCTAAAAATAATAAAAATTGCTCTTAGAACCTCATTCAGAGATGGTGGTATTTTTCCATTGGGCCAAATGGACCTTGGATCAAGACATGAAACTGTGCTCCAAGATTTCTTAGGATAAAGATATCTTTGCATCCAGCTCCGCTTCATATCAGATGTACAAATAGCCTTTGGATCATACATGGTTAATTAGGTGTCATGGGTTCAGCAGCAGCAGTCATTTTTCTTTAAGTAGTAGGTGGTGTAGCACCATGTTTTGGATTTTCGGCTTGGGAACAGTGCTGATAACACCAGCGTTTATAGTTATGGCTTGGAGTGTTTAGGCTGGCCAAGGACTTTCTGAGTTTCATGCTCTGCCAGGGAGGAGGGGAG
>JASSUY010009960.1:9685-24366 GCA_032466535.1 Forpus xanthops | reverse complement strand
TGGTTTAGTGGTAGGTGTCCCTGCCCATGGCAGGGAGATTGGAACTAGATGATCTTGAGGTCCTTTCCAACCTTAACTATTCTATGATTCTATGATTGTTTCCCTAATCCATTCTTTGTACTGCTGTAAAGATTTCTCCTGGGATATGATGAGAACTGCATGAAGTTTCTTCTAACACAGAAGTGAATCTAAATTAATTGATGGTGAATAAGCCAGAAGAAACTACTACTCCATAAGGAAACACTCAGTAAGAGAAAGCTCAGTTTACAAGCCCTTTATTTTAACTTGCATTACCTGATTGGTCTGAGCTTTTTCCATTTCAAGGGCCACCTTATTTCAACCTAATGATGAAACTGGTTTTTTCTGTTTTTTTTTTAATATGAACTTCTTATGAAGCAGCTGCTGATAGTTTCACTTCAACATACCAAGGACCTTTTCCCAAGTAAAACCAGAGATTCTGTACTCATTAGCTTTTTTCTTCTGGATTGTTGTAGAATTTATTTGTTCACATTTTGGCACCCAGCTTTCATACCTAAGAATTGACTGACATTTAACTAAACAGGTGGAAATCAATTGATATCAGGCACAAAGTACATCACTTTACCTTGAAAAGGGATAATCATTACTCATTTGTACACTTTTACACAGAAAAATGTACCAGGTTCAGTTATTTTTTTTCTTAATCACAGTATATAAGGGATGCTTTATAAATAGAAACGTTAGTCAGTTGTAATTCTGAAAGAATAACTTCATAATATTTAGGAAAAAAAAAATATAATTTTCACAAAATAAAATGTCTTACAAATCTCATGTTAAAATTCTAGTTTTAAAAAAATATTTTTCAAAATAATTTAACTGCCTTTTATTCATTCTCCTCTTGCACTAGATATTGCTCAGTAGAACTAGAGAATCATACTGCAGTTGAGGTCGGAAAGATCCTCTTGAGATCATCTAGTCCAATTACTCTGCTTAACATAGGGTCACTTCAAATAGTTTGCTCAGGATATTGCCTAGATATGTTTTGCACATCTCAAAGGATGGAAACTTCACCACCTTGCAATGATTTTCCTTGTGTTTTCTGTATTTCCCATATTTCAGCTTATGCCCATTACCTAAGTCCTTTCACCAGTGTTCTGTGGCTGGGATGGAATTAACCTTTTTTATGGCTCTTCATACAGTGCTGGTTTAGATTTGTGAGCAAAACAGTGTTGATAACACACCAGCATTTGAGGTATTGCTGAATAGGCCTTAGAGAGCAACAAAGGTATGCAAGAAGCTGTGAAGGGACACAGTCAGGACAGCTGACCCGAACCAACCGAGGGGATATTCCAAATCATATGACATCATGTTCAGCAGTTTAAAGCTAGGGAAAAGGAAGAAGATGGATGTTTGGGGTTGTGGTATTTGTCTTCTCAAGTAACTATTACGCATGATGAAGCCTTGTTTTCCAAAAGGTGGCTAGATATCTGCCTGTTGGTAAAAAGTAGTAAATAAATAATAATTTGGTTTTGCTTGCAGAAGTAGCTTTACTTTTTAAACTATCTTTATCTCTACCCACAAGTTTTTCTCCCTTTTGCCCTTCCAATTCTCTCCCCCATCTCACTTTGGACGAGTGAGCAAGAGGTCATGGGGGGCTGAGCTGCCTCACAACTCAGGGTTAATCTGCCACAATCACATATGAGAGTTGCTCATTGTGCACATACCAGCTTCTGTATGTGCTGATGATTGTGCATCCCTGTGTTTTTATACTCTTTCAAGTGGATCACTTTTTTAAAAAAATGTATTAAAATGACTTCATATCCAATAATTATTAAACTTTGTATATATCTTGGAAAATATTTCTGCCTATGAGGTTTGAAGCCAAACCATTCAAATGTATTCATATAGTTTTCACATAGTTTAGTTTAGGTTTGACACAAAAAATTCTCACAGACTCTCAGAACATGCTAATCAGCTTCAAACTAGGTGAAAAAAAACACCACAGAAACTGCTGCTCAGTTCTGAGAAATGCTCAGTTCTGAAAATTTTAACCAGCATGACAGGAAGCCTGAAGTGGAAAGTGTATGTACACAGACAATATTTAAATTAAGTCAGTGGCATTCTTAAGTCATTTACTTTTTTCAATAGTCAGCCTTTCTCTCCATCTGCTTTGAAAATCATCTGAAATTTCAATTAAGTGGCTTGATAAGAAGCTTTTCCTAAACAAGTGAATATATTTTTTCTGACCTAACTTACTTCTGTTTCCTTCTAGCCCTAATAAATCACAAAGACCATGAATCTTAATTTAAACAAACAAAAAAGGAACTAGGTAATGCAGTTGGAAAAAAAAAAAAAGAAATACCACAACCCAAAACAAGAAACTGAAATGTTGCTGGTCAATAAAAAAATAATGTGGAAACCTTGGGTAGGATTGGAGGAGGGGGGAAGAAATAATTTGTTAAACAATGAATTTTACTGTGACAAGTTACCATGTAAGAAGAAAATCAGAATGAGTAGTTTATCAGTGCTGATAGAGAACAAGGTGACTTCTGTAAAAAATGTTGTTAAATTAAATATCCCGTCATTCACTGTCTTCAAAGAGAGCAGCATATACTGGTATCAACAAACTATTCAAGTCATAATCTTCTGCTGAGATCCTTTTTTTGATTTTGTAAGAAAAGGCATATGTTCTCAAGCCAACTTAAGTATTTTGGTTAGAAAAGTTTGAGGTGCATTCATTTTAAAATAATATTAGTGCAAAAAATTGACTTTAATACAAAGGAAGGCATGCTTTTCCCAGCTTTTACTTACCTATTTTTCTGCTAATGCAATAGATCATTTGCATGCTGTGTCCAAGAATAGTTTAAACATTTTACTAAGTATATTTATGTGCTATTATCTAAACAAATACATTTATTGGGAAAAATTTCTACTTGACATTTTGTGTCTTGACTGGCATTTGTTAGTTGCCAGCTGTCATAAGGAAAGGACTACAACACATGCCGTTAGCAGCATATGCCTTTTTGGGCACTGAATAGCTTTTTCATACAAAAAAATCAAATGATCCATAGCATATTATACTGCCATTTAAAAACTACATCAGAACTGTAACATTTTTCATACTCATAATAAATTTTGTTCCCCAAGGCTCAATCTAGTATTTTCTCACTATGTTTGGGGACATAATGAGGAAAACATTTATTCCATTAATTGGCATTACTTATTTTCACTGTGTTAATGATTTTCTCAAAATGTAGATTTCTTGCAACTGTTTTCAGAGGATTTGATTTCTGCACTTTGCTACTCTGTCAGATGGATCTGCTTTTTTCCTAATACAGTATCTTCTCTGTCATTCAAATCTGTGACAAGTATTTACCAGATGAGATAAAGATTTGATAGTCGAACCAGTCATGTCTGGTTTTTCCTACAATAAACTATTACAAAGATTTTTAGGAAAGTGTGGGTAAATGAGATATTCATTAGTCATTTTGTGATAAAAATACAGATTTATTCTACTAATCATATTATCTTCCCCCCCACCCAAAAAAAAAAAAAAAAGCCCATTTGCTTCCTGGAAAGAGAAATTGTAATTTCTATTGCAGAAACTCACTGATGTATGGCTTTCTTTGTCAATTATTTGGCTCCTTATGCAGCTAAACTAGAAGAAAAGCTATTCTAAATTCCCTAAATAGTCAAAAGGGAAAAGTAGTACTCCCTTGGTGGGAATATATATACTTATCTTTCTCCAAGGACTGTCTGAGAAGCTATTCTATTATATTTACTTGAATAGATATTTATATTAAGAAGTTTAATTTATTCTTGAATTCTTAGGAGCAATGGGTCATTGTTTTCAAAGAGTAGATACTATTTTTTGTTCAATCACCTGCTTAAAATAATCAACAAGTTAATAAAAAAAAAAAAAAAACAAGCAAAAAAAACCCCACAGTAAAAAACAAAATTCTATGTTTTTTTTTCTTTTTATTATGATGAAAAGAATAATGTACATGCATATATACTGATAATGTATATGTGAAGAAAGTTATCTGTATTTAAGTCCAGGTAGAAGAAAAGCTGATGAGTATTATTCAGAAAGATATCAGTTGAATTACTGATGATATCTGATCCTTTTCCTGTAAGACAGAATTTCAAGGGAAGAATATATGAGGAATCAGGTGTGGAGGTCACATTTCAAAGCCTCGTTTATTAACTTACTACTCTCTAAAGACAGAACTCTAACTGCATGGAAGTATAACTTACAGAAAGAATATTCTCAGTTTTCCACGTCCTCTCTGAATCCAAAGTCATAAAGAAGTCAGAAATGAAAGAAGGTGTAGTCATCTCATAGAAATCAAATCACATGTGGGTTTTGTTTAATCTATAAAAATTCCCACTAGTTAACCTTCAGCTACTAGCTTTACTCATTACCAGCATAGGTAGTATGCAGACACAACGCATCTGAGACAACATCTTTCCAGTACTAGCTAATTAAATGGTTCTTTTCAGATGTTTTTAAAAGTGCCATTAATTACTGTGTGTCTATTTTCCTGCTTTCAGAGATTATTGGTCTAGCATTTTGATCTATCTCAGGAAAGCAGTAGATAGTCAACTAAAACTAAAAATTGAGGTAGTCTTATCTATGAATTTTTTAATGAAAAGTAGACAAAAATAGATAGCAAATAAAATTTTGATGTGAACTTAATCTAGCTTTGAATTTTACTGTAAACATATGATGGAAAATATATAGAACATGATTTAATACTCTGTTAGCAATTTGTCACATATATTCAAATCTGATTTCTTCTGTCTGACAGAACAACTTGAAATATAATTAATTAATAAGTCTGCTTTTAGCATATTGAACCTTCACAGCAGCTGTTAAGAGGCAAATATTCTGAATTTTAGGCATTTGAAAACTTGTTAATTTACACTTTAATGCCCTTCCTGTATTTTGTGTTTATATAAAAAATACTAATTATGGTGTTAAATGTTTTTGTCTAGTCTTCCTTTGTGAAAGAATAATTAGGATAAAAACACTATTCAGAATGAAAGAGCGGTGAACAGTAAGCCTTCTCTGGAAGCTTTATTTTTCTTCCTGCCTGATTTGCCAAAACAGAAGTTCTTTACAGATTCTTAATTGTATAAATTTTGGTGGGAATATTCCTTAGGTATAGCATTGAGTTTCTAGTGTAAAGAGCAACATAATAAAATAACATGATTTACACTATGTTCAGGGTAGCAGAGATAACTCTTTATCACTACAGATGCCCATTTTTGTTTTCAAAATGTAGTTTTTGTTCAAGACTAAATACCAGATGCTGATCAATCAGTGTTTTTTTGCCAATTCCAGGAAATTATGTACTATGCATTGAAAAAATGTCGGTTTAATGGCTTATTATATGAAAGTAGATGCATTGGTATTTAATAAAATGAACTTATGTTTGAAAGAGTTTATTAGTATTTGTATTGCAAATATCATTAATGTTAACAGCAGAAAATCCACATTACGCACAAGAATGACATTAATAGTGCTTAAAAACTTATCTATCTTTTCACATGAACTTTGTGGAATAGAATATTAAATCTTAATAGAGATGCAGTTTGTACCAAATTTAGTTTTTTAGTTGAGATGCAAGTTCCATCTAGAAACTTACTGCAATGAGAAGTATCTGTTTTCCAGTGAGTTAAAAACATCTTTACTATATTGCCTGTCATCTTGAATCTCCTACAAGTATCCTTTAGAGGTTGCTTGCTTTTGGATTAAGACATTGGAATCAAGAGAGACCACAAAGGCTATCAATAGGGACAGCTGAATGCATAACTGTTATTTTGACTCATTTACACATAATAAACCTGTATAAAGATCTACAGTTCATGAAACTGCCTCTATCACTTTGGAACATAATGTAATGAAAAGACTGGTAATAGGGCAAAGAACCTTTCACTCACCTACTGAGAGTCACACAACAAGAGGCCATGTTTTTCCCAAATGTGGAAGTTTGTCTAATCTGATAAAGTCATAAGGACTCACTGAAGCATAATAACCACACATACAAGATTTAAATGCTTTTTGGAAACTAGATCACTACTATGTTAGTAATGCAGTTAGATTTCTGCAGTTCTACAAAAACTTTCACACTATTAGAAGCCCATTTCCATGTCCTTAAAAACAGCTGTTTTCTTGTTATATATAATGTTAAATATCAACATTGATACTTCACTGCAATATATTGTAACAGTTTATATAGTATTAAACATTATTATCTTCTAAGAAAGTTCCGTTTTTTATATTCCATAGAGAATCATATTATTTGCTGTTCATAAATTAGGGACATAATTGCAATTTCTGTATTCCGTGTTTCTTAAATAAAATAAAATTCATCTGGAAATCTTTATCATAATATCTGTCTTTTAATAGTTTCCTTTTTAAGACGCTTCAGTGAATGCATTGGAAATCTCTTTCCTTTATAATGATAAAGGAAAAATAGTAATTGACCTAGTTGTATGTTATGGTTTAATAGCAACCTGCAACTAAGTCCCATGCAGTTGCTCATTCAACCATCCCTGTTATCCACCCTTCTCCACCTCTAGGTGGGTTGGGGAGGAGAATCTAAAGAATGCAAAATCTGCAAGGTGAGATAAGGACAGTTTAATAAAGTATAGTGTAATAATAACAATAATGACAAACGAAATGACAAGGGGAGAGAATGTAAAACTGAAAGAGGAAAGAAAAAAAAAAACAAAAACAAAAACAAACACATATAATTGATGCACAATAAAACTGCTCACCACTTGCTGACCAATCCTCCGTCTGACCCAAGCAGTGATCAGTCCCTTCTGCGTGACTCCTCTCAGAATTTATACACTCGGCATGACATGCTGTGGTATGGGATACCCCTTTGACTAGTTCTTGTCAGGTATGCTGTCTCTGCTTCCTCCAAGCTTCCTGTGCTACTCTTCATTGCAGAGCATGAGACTGAAATATACTTCCTTCAGATGAATTGATCAGATTTCCCCAAGTTTTCTCTTCTCCTGGCTAAAGAATACTAGCATTCTCAGCATCCCCACTTATGAAAGATGCTTCAGTCCCTTAATCATCTTTGTGGTGATGTGCCAGACTTGCTTTATAAGTCTATGCATTCTTTGTACTGGGAATTCTAGAACTGGACATGGTACACCAGGGGTGGCCACCTCACTGTTAAGTAGAAGGAAAGGGTCACCTCCATTGACCTGCTGGCAACAATCCCCCTGTCATGGGCTCAGCAGCAGCAATCATTTTGCCTGAAGAAAGAGGGGGGAGTGAGTGAGCAGAGCTGTTTGACGGCCCCAAACCACAACACCCCTAATGCTTCTAAGGCTGCTGGCTTTCCTAACCCATTTCCCTATGTGACTGAACAAAAAAAGTGCTCCTCCTGGGTTTGCTGCCCCTGCTCCTGCCTGCTGTATACTTGCTTTATCTGAATACAGATGAGAGATCCATGCTTATCCATACCATCCTGCTGATCTCTGCCACCTTTATTAGTTTTCTTACTTCTTGGAATGCACCTTTCTTGAAACTCATGGAGGTTATCTTTTTATATCAACCACTTCTCCTGAAGCTCTCCTTTCCAGGGTAGAATCACAGAATCATCACAGAACCATTAGGGTTCGAAGCAATCTTAGGAGATTTTGGTCCAACCCACCTGGACCAGGGCCACCTAGAGAAGGTTACGCAGGAACATGCCTACACAGGTTTTGAATATCTCCAGGGAGGGATATTTATATATCCTGTATCCAACAGGAATCTCCTAAACAAATCTCTGAAGTGGTCAAAGTCTGCTTTCTTGAAATCTTTGGGTTTTTTTTCCTTTATTTCTTCCTTTCTCTCACACTCTCTGCAGCCAAGGCTGCCTTCAACTTTCAACCCCCTGTCCAGTTCTTCCTTGTTTGTAAGTTTCAAATTCACTGAAACACCTTCCTTCACTGGTTCCTCAATTACCTGTACAAAGATGCACTCAAGAATCTCCTATGTACATGTACTTTGAATCTGGAAATTATACAAAACTCATATTCATACCCATTTGTATATTAAAATTATGGTATGAAATTTTTACAGGGCTATAAAACAATTTCAATGTCTCTGTGTAAGTGTCATACACTCACTTCATCTGGAAGAAATACTAATTTGGTCACTTGGCCAGCAACGAGAATATTCTGACAGGGTGACAAGGTAAAACAGAAGGTTCACCTTTATTTACCTAGTTTATAATATGTAATCCATTATTTTCATTAACTCAGAGGGTTGTAAATTAATTCTTTGCAACACATGCACAGAATAATACATCCCTCTAGTGACTGGTAAATGTCTTTAACTCTGTTGTCTACTTCTACTGATAAATACATAAACAACTGTTTCTAGATCTTTGTTTACTGTTTTTGTAATTTTGTTTCCCAGAAGCACTGCTTGCCAAGGACTTGTTGGTGTACAAAATGCCTTGAGTTTCATTTTAATATCCCATATCATCTGCCTTGGTTTCCCAAATACCTACCACAGTGAAACCTATTTTCTCTGCAGCCACAGAGGTAATTAAGAACCCATACAACCCATTGTTCCATTGTTCAGGGATTGTTTGGGTATTTTTATTATTTTGGCATATAGCTATGAACAGGTGTTATTAGGTACAAGGAGGCATGTGGTGTCAGTGTATTGGGGCTGTCACAAAAAATGGACTTCCCTTCTCTTTTCCTGGTGAGCAGATGTCCTTTGCAGTGTGCTGCAGGCATTCCTTTCTCAATCCTATTGATAGCTGACATCTCTTAATGGCAAGGGTTCTACCAACCTCTGAATGGGCATCCAGACATCCAGACAGATGGTCCTAGATTCAGGCAGCCAAAATTTTAGGTCGATATAATGTGTTTTTAAAGGCCATAATCCCAGCTGGTCACACTGAAATGACTGTCTTTTCTCTGCCCCTATAACTAAAATTGAGAGAATATGTTACTACTTCTTTATCTTTGATCTTGATCAATATTTCAAATTTCATTGTATAAATTTCATTAAACATTTTCCTCATATATACGTCTATATGCATGCATATGTACACACAAATGGAATTAATCCCTGTAGCATTCAGCCATAGTAAGTGACTTACTACTTAATTCATAATACTCAGTAGTTCTATAATCATTTTATATTATAAATCTTTAGCACTTTCATCTCATCATTAGTTCATATTCAACACCTCTACTATCAATCAAGGTCAAGGTATAACCCTTTCTAAAGAAGATAGCATTAGATTGGACTCTGAATGTTTTCCTGGTTTTAACACTATAAAATTTCCAAAAAGGCATTACATTAAGCGCATCAAAATCATCTGGTTTTATTTGTTTGTTTTTTTTTTTTATTTCTTTAGGTAACATTTACATGTAGCTGGTGAAATGTCTGAAATTAACCAATTATACATGCGATCACTTATGCAAGTAACTTGGTTTCTGCAAGTTTTGGTGAATTTAAAGTCACATTAAGAATGCAGTGACCTAGGCAATTATGTATAGTGGGCATTGAAGTGAGCTGGGAACTGACTTAATTTCAAAAGTTATTTTTCTAGAGGAGCCTCAAACATCCAGGATACAGATCATATCCTACGTCAGTACAGAAACCAGAAATCTCTAGAATTAACTTTTTTTTCTCTTTTAGCAGCTGATTTAACTTGCAAATCTTATCAATGTGCTTCCTGACTGAACAGAACTGTTTTTTAAAACCTAATTTTTTCAAGTTGCATTTTTTGAAGGCATAAAAGAGAATTACCTTTTCCATACCAAAAAGGTAAATACTTGTGTTCATTTGGCTCTACTCTGTGTGCCAAAAGCTACTGAAATAATTAGAAGCTGTGATAATACTTTTTTTTATTAAGATTAAGATATCCATCCTGTCTTAACATGTTCCTTTTGGTGAAAATTAGGTTCACTATTATACTTAAAACTCACACTGTATACCTGAAAATAAGGTTAACTGTTTCACTGAGAAGTGGTGGATAGCATATCAGCTCATAGCTGAGAGAGAATTTAAAAGAGCAGGGTTGAACAACTGCTTTCTCTTCTGAGAATGTACTTATACCCTGTACTAAAGTCAGCTTTCAATCTTCTAATTAAGGTATTCTTGTTTAACAGTATGACAGAGTAAAGTGGACTCCATAGGTGAAATTATATGCATATATTGGACTTGAACTCATTAATCTACTATTTTCTGAAAATCACCTCTGGTACCAATTGCTACAGAATGCAAGATAAACATGTTTGTTACTTTTATTGACTATTTTGTTATTATTGTTGTTTTTAATTTCTATTGACTTATTTTAGTAGATCTCTTAATTGTATGTTTTACCATAAAAGTGACTAAATGTATTCCAACATAAACACATCTTTATTTAGAAACTAGCAACAAATGATCTTCATAAAATTTCTTTTCTTAAGGTCTTCAAGTAATTTATCACACAGCTGCATCTCTCTCTCTCACTATTGTGTCAATGATAACAGGCTCTCCAGGTACAATAATAAGCTCACAGTCTGTGGGTATTTCATAGTAACATACTTTTCATATGGTCCTGTGGGAAGAATAATACGTCCTTACTGAGGGTTTTATTTGGTCTGCTGATGGTTATTTCAAAGTAGCTACTGTCTTGTCAACAACTAAACTTTTTTGCTTTTATTTCTAGCATAAATTCCTGAAAAAGCAATATTAATTCTTTGTCTGTGATTTTAGACTCATTAAAGTGAAAAGAAGAGAATCCATTATCATTACAGTGCTCTAGAACACAACTTATACACAAGGTTGCATAAGCACTATGAGCTTCTGTTGAGAAACTGATTTTTAAGGGGGCTCCTGCCAGGCAGGTATAGGACAAGGGACTCAGTCAGTGCCTTCATGGTTTTAATACTGAGATGTAATTTAATAAATAGTTATAAATAAATAATTTATTTATAGATATACAAATAAATATTTATTATAACATATATATGCTATAAATAAATAAATTGCTGCTACTGGAAGTAAACATATGTAAAATTAGTGCCTTTTTTTTTTTTTAATTAATACCCCTGCACTTGTAAGGCTGAGGCCATGGGGCAATATATATCAATATGCATTCTCATATATCATACATATCAATAGGTGTCAATAACTATGTCTTATGATACTGGTTGTGAAGTTACATAGTAGATGGGGATAAATCAGTTCTCTGAACCCAAGTCAGCTAGCCAACAAATTTCTGCACAAGGAAACACAGCATGCAGTATTGGAGATGAAAAATAAGCTCTGTTTACTAAAAGGTTTAAGGCTACGCTTCTCCAACAGTCAATGTGACCAGTTTATGTGAACAGCCAGTACTCCAGAAAGAAAAGTTTGTATGAAAAGTTACAGTGACAGGCTTCTAGGGTGATTTCAGCAGATAGGAGATTTCTGGATGGGAAGAGTACTGTAAGCATATTCACCATTTAAAGAAACTGAATCAGCTAGGTTGAAAAAGACCTTTAAGGTCATTGAGCCCAGCCGTTACCCCAGGACTGCCAAGTTCACCACTAAACCATGCCACCAAGAGTCCTGAAATAAAATGGATTACCCTTGGAGGAGAAAGGAAGTGGTCAAATGCAACGAGCCCAAGCTACTAGAACTGCTGAAAGGGAGTTCCTAAAGCTCAGGAGCAGGCTGCAAAATATCCATCCTCTTTCCAGACCAAAGATAAAAATGTCAGATTTTTTTTTTTTTCTTGTAGTTACCCATATTTTGTGGTCATTTTGACTTGAAATTAAACTATTTTGAGGATTTCATAACTACACTGCTGTGTTCATCATGCTTACCCCATAAAAGAGTTTGTTTTGGTATGGTGGACTTCTGGGCTCTTTTTGCGTGAGGATTGCCAGTAGGTCAAAGCACCCATAGAAAGACCTGATGGCAGGAGACAGAAGACCAAGACAAGTTTCTTTTCAGTGGTGTCCAGTGAGAGGAGAAGAGACACCAGGCACAAATTAAAACACAGGAAGTTCCACTTAAATGTTTACTGTAAAGGTAGTCAAACAGTGGAACAGGCTGACCAGAGAGGTTTGTGGCATTCCCATGCATGGACGTATTCAAAAGGCAATTGAGCATGATCCTGAGGAACTTGCTGTAACTGACCCTGCTTGAGCAGTGGGGTTGGCTTAGATGATGTCAAGAGATTCCTTACAATGATCTTGTAATTCCTTACTAAATGATCTTGTAATTCTCTGATGCCAGACCTCTCTAAGGTCTGTCATAAATTGGCCACACTTAGGCTTGTTCTTGAAATTCATTAAAAAACCTAACCAAACCAAACCAAACCAAAACAAAATAAAAGATTGCCACGTAAAAAGTTCCCATTTCTCAGAAGTTTGGATTACCTAACTGCAAAAGAGGAAAAAGTACTGGTTTCAAGGAGAACTTTGACAGCAACATGTTATCCAGCCACTTATACTTGCATTCAAAGAAGCTAAGGTTTCTTTTGAAGTTCAAATTCAACAGAGAAAAATTCTTTGTAATAAAAGTAGCAACAGTCCATCTTGCTCTAGCTCTGAAAGATCAGGAGAAAAACTAGAAATAAGAATCTGAAGATGATATTTGAATCCATAAATAGCAGGTCATGCATAATAAAGGGTATTAGTGCAAGAGTTTAAATTACTCCCATCCTTGAATGTAGTTCTTGTTGGCTAAGCATACCTGAAAAGATAGAGTCTACCATCAAGTAACAAAAAGCATGGTCATAAGGATGGATTTAGGTTGCCAGAAGACGTCCCGAAGTATAGAAGGAAGATGATGTGAAGTAAGACTGGAAAAACAGCTTAACTGATTATGCGGAACGGCTATGTTGGGAAAATGGCAACACTTCAGAAATATATGGATGTAACAAAATTGTGATGGACTATTTCAGCCTACACTGCAAAACCTTACCTTTTATTTTTTTTTCTTTTTAGCTTAAATAATTATCACCATGAGGTGTATCCAAAGAGAACACAGTTAAAAGCTTCAACAGTTAGAACACAGAGTGAAAAAATCTCTAACATGTGGAATTCCCAGCAAACCTCTGGTTCCAAGAAACATTCTTTAAAAAGTTTCTGTCAACCATTTTGCTATGTATTCATTTATCATAATTATGTTAATACTCAGTATTATATATTAATGAAAGAAAAAATGCATTTTAGTTATATGAAACTTTTAATATTTTCTCTCAATTTTATTAACATAAGTCAGACCTGTTATACAAAACTTACAGCCTTTTCAGCTACTTCCAGATTCGGGTATTATGTCCTGTTCTCCAGATGAACAACTGTTGGAGTTCTGATATAAAGCTCCGATTCAAAGATTCCTGAATTGAGTACAGGAAAATTGTCTGGTTTTCCTCAGAAATTTCCACAAAATTACTTTTCCCCGTGCATTGTGTTGAACAGGCAACACGGGCATCTAACTAAGACTTCCTGCTACAATATAACCCCAATTTTTAAGGAGGGAAAAATGGATGAGCCAGGGAACTACAGATCACTCAGCCTCACCTCTGTGCCTGGCAAAATCTTGGAGCGGATTGTCCTGGAAGGCATGCTTAGGCACATGAAAAACAACAAGGTGCTTGGTAACAACCAGCATGGCTTCACTAAGGGGAAATCCTGCCTGACCAATCTGGTGGTCTTCTATGATGAGGCTACAGAACTGATGGACAGGGGTAGAGCAGTTGATGCCATATACCTGGACTTGTCCAAAGCTTTTGACATGGTCTCACATGTCATCCTTTTCTCTAAGTTGGGAAGATGCCAATTTGATATGTGGACCACTCAATAGATAAACTGGCTGGATGGCCGCACGTAAAGAGTTGTGCTCAGTGACTCAATATCCAGCTGGAGACCAGTAATGAGTGGTGTCCCTCAAGGACTGGTGTTGGGACTGGTCTTATTCAACATCTTTGTCAGTGACATGGACAGTGAGATTGAGTGCACCCTCAGAAAGTTTGATGATGACACAAAGCTCTGTGGCTGGGCTGACGCATTAGAGGGAAGGAAGGCCATTCAGAGGGACCTTGACACGCTTGTGAGGTGGACTGATGCCAACCACATGAAGTTTAACCATGACAAGTACAAGGACCTACACCTGGGTGGGAGCAATCCCAGGCACAGCTACAGGTTGGGCAGAGATGAGATTGAGAGTAGCCCTGCAGAGAAGGACTTGGGGGTATTGGTCAATGAGAAAATGAACATGAGCCGGCTTTAGTGTGCACTCATAGCCCAGAAAGCCAACCGTATCCTGGGCTGCATCAAAACGAGTGTAACCAGCAGGTCGAGGGAGGTGATCCTGCCCCTCTATTCTGCTCCTGAGAGACCTCACTTAGAGTATTGTGTGCTGTTCTGGTGTTCTCAACATAAAAAGGACATGGAACTTTTGGAACAAGTCCAGAGGAGGGCCACGAGGATGATGAGGGGACTGGAGTACCTCCCATATGAAGATAGGATGAGAGAGATGAGGCTCTTCAGCCTGGAGAAGAAAAGGCTGCATGGAGGCCTCATGGCAGCCTTTGTATATCTGAAGGGGACCTATAGGGATGCTGGGGAGGGACTCTTCATCAGGGACTGCAATGATAGGACAAGGGGTAGCAGGTTCAAACTTAAACAGGGGAAGTTTAGATTGGATGTGAGGAAGAAATTCTTTAGTGTAAGGGTGGTGAGGCACT
>JASSUY010009957.1:16959-32161 GCA_032466535.1 Forpus xanthops | reverse complement strand
TCCCCATCCTCGTCCCTTTCCTCGTCCCTTTCCCCGTCCCCATCCTCGTCCCTTTCCCCGTCCCCATCCTCGTCCCTTTCCCCGTCCCCGCTGTCTCCTTCCTTGTTCCGCTCCCCGTCCCCACCCGGCGATGCCGTCGGGGGCCGGGTCCCTCCGATCCGCGACGGGAAGCGGTGGGTGTTTGTGAGCTTCCCGGTGTCGGTCCCCGCTGTTGCGGTCGCCCTTCCACGCGTGTCCCTTTCTCCACGGGATGTCCGTCCTCGGGAATTACCGCTCCCGGTGGCAGCGCAGAGGGCGGCGGGGACCTCGGTGTTGGGGTGGGAGCTTTATCGCTGTGGGTTGTGGCAGCAGGAAGGGAGGGTTTGGATGTTGCGGGACCCACCCGCGATAACACTGAGGCGAGAGGAGCGGTCAGGCATTGCTGCCTCACTTCGGGCATCTCTGTGTGCTCCTGCGCGCCATCCAAACGGGAAGCGCGGTGTCCGGGCAGCTCAAGCTCATTCCCGGCCCCGGGGATGGGGCTGGCGTGGGAACTTTAGCTTTAAAACCCCATTTATCCCCCCTCAGCGTATCCATGCCGTGTCCACCCAGCTCTTCCCAAGGCAAACGGGGCTGTGGGTGGTTTGGGATTCAAACATACAGGATTAATGACCAAGGGGGTGATGTGGCTGCACACAAACTGGTTTAACCTCCCTTGAGCAAGAGGAACGCTGTCTAAACCCCATGTGCTTGCAGTTGCTGTTGATCCTTTTGGTTTGATGCTGATTCACACCCCAGCATCGCTGTTGCTGCCTGGTAAAGGCTGTGATTTGCCTGGAGGAAAGGGATCACCGGAGGGACATCAGGGATGCTGCTGGCAAGGGAAAAGCCCCTGGTTGTGTGGAGGTGGGTGCAAACCCTGCAGCTGGTGAGGAACTTTGTGTTTTCCTTTCTACAGGCCGACGGGATACATCAAATGAGGCTTTCATGGAAAAGATCACATTTATTACTTCCAGAAACAAAGGTATTGTGTTGTAATCCCTCCTGCTTATGATTTTATTTAAAACACTGAGAAAAACGATGACCTTACAAAGGTAAAGACAACTTTTAACTGCCCCCTGTCACTGGATTGGTTTTCTCGCACTTTAATTGTGGCTGTCCAAAGGGTTAATGGATACCTGCCGTGTGACTGAGTGGGGCTTCTCAATGGGAAAGGGTATCTCTTGTGTTTGGTTTTCCTGTCAGGTGCCCCTCTTTATGGCTTCTTTCCATAGAGCCAGGGGATGTGCTGTGTGTTAGATGGTGTAGCCTCTAAACCACTGCCTGGAGCTGGTTTGTATGGTACTGACACTGAGCTGAAAGAAGTGATGTTGCTCATTGGGGTTCTTTTGCTAAGATGTTATAAGTGTTAAGAGAATGCTTGGGAAGTGGAAATGAAGAGGCTGAGAGTTGAGAAATACTTATGATGTGCATGGGAATCTTCTGTGCATGTTGTGCTTTGGGGCTGGGGAAAATAAAATCACTTTTGATGAAAATCAATGACATTCAGCTGGAAACTTGGTGTCATTTAAAAGAGATTTTTATATGGATCTACTGGGTTCTACTCATACAGGAGGCACCTTAAGTTCCAGTTAGCTCTGATGGGTCACATGTGGACCCGTTTAAGTCTTGATGTGGGGTCATGCAGGTGGTCCATGTGTTGTTCTTCCTGGAGGTGGATGAGGATAACAGCCTCTAATTGATGCTGATGTGGCAGCTTGCATCTGCTTTGTGCTTGGGGTGGTGGCATTTGTGTCATGAGAGAAAGGGGGTGAGGATGGAAGTGGTGAAGCAGAGATTGCAGCTGCGGTCTCCGGGTGCATGGGGCTGTGCTGGTGTGCATGCGATGCTGTGTGCTGGGGCTCTGCGCTGGGGAGGGTGTGAAGTTAAACTGCAAGTATTTGTTTTCTCAACTGGCAAAATCAATTGGTTTAGAAATGTGGGAGAAGGGAAAGGAAAATTGTGAGGAAGAAAGTGGTGTGTGCGTAAGTGTCCGATTCCTTTAGTTTGTGCTGTCTTTGGTCACTAGTGAAAGAATTACATGGGAGCTGTGTTACAGCAGCCATCCTGGTTTGTGCTTGGCTAACGTATTCTGTTTTCCTTAAATGCATGATTATAGAATCCCAGCCTGGTTTGGGTTGGAAGGGACCCTAAAGCTCATCCAGTTCCAACCCCTGCAAGGGCAGGGACACCTTCCATAGAGCAGCTTGCTCCAAGCCCTGTGTCCAACCTGGCCATGAGCACTGCAGGGATGGGGCAGCCACAGCTTCTCTGGGCACCCTGTGCCAGCGCTCAGCACCCTCACAGGGAACAGCTTCTGCCTAAGAGCTCATCTCAGCCTCCTCTCTGGCAGTTAAAGCCATTCCCCTGTCCTGTCCCTCCATCCCTTGTCACGCGTCCCTTGCAGCTTTCACGTGTGTGTCTGTTACTTGATGTTTGATGTTGTCGAGCGAATTTGTTCAGGATCTCAGAGCTAGGCAGTCCTACTGAGAGCAAAAAAGAGGCAAGGCTCGTGTTGAATGCTGTGTGGGATGCAAACCAGGCAGATACTGAATGTACTGATGTGAGCACAGTCCACCCTGCTTGCTGAAGGAGTGGGAGGTTCTGCAGGAGAAGTTGTTCAATGATATAGAGAAACTGGGGATGGTGTCTGTGCCTCCTCTGAATGGCACTGTCATTTGTGAGTGTGATATTGTATTTCAGTCCTTATTTCCAATATAGGCTTTGGCGCAGATTTATGCAGCGCTTAAGCCCAGGTGGAGATCCTGTGTTTGTGGGTGGTATCAGAGCACTCAATGACCATCAGCAATGAGGATGCTTTAGTAGAAAAAACTTGCCTTTATATAGGAACATGAAGGTGAATGACTGTGCCTGGAAGGACCCTGGCGATTCCTCAGCAGCAGCAGCTGAAAGGAAAATGGACAAAATCATCTAGAAGATGCTGTTTGGTGCTGGGGATTTGGTAGAAGGGACCTGCTGAGTGTGGTGGCTGGTCTGTGTGTGGAGCAGGCTGGGGTCTTGTTCCCACCTAGAGAGCAGGGAAAGCAGCAGGGAGCTGCACTTTGGGACAAACCCATGGTCACACCTCTTGTTTTGGGAGGATGGTGCTGGTGGTTTAATTTTTATGTGAAGCACAGCACTGGGGGCCAAGCTGAGGAGATGGCTGAGTATGAGGTTATGTGTTTACTGAGAGGTGTAAAGCACCCTCAGGGGTCTTGTCAGGATGAGCAAGGGTGGTACAAAGAAGGCGAAGAGCTGTCAAGGGAATTGCTGGTTGTTTAAAGATGGAGGGCCTGGTACTGCAATTGTCATGCTTGAGCTTGGAAATAACCACTTTGGAGTTCTAAATCCCTGTATGAAGAGTGTAGTAAGAATCATAGGATCCCACACTGGTTTGGGTTGGGAGGGATATTAAAGCTCATTCAGTTCCAACCCGTGCCACAGGCAGGGACACCTTCCATAGAGCAGCTTGCTCCAAGCTCTGTGTCCAACCTGGCCTTGAGCACTGCAGACACAGGGCAGCCACAGCTTCTCTGGGCACCCTGTGCCAGCGCTCAGCACCCTCACAGGGAACAGCTTCTGCCTAAGAGCTCATCTCCATCTCCCCTCTGTCAGGTTAAAGCCATTCCCCTTGTCCTGTCCCTAAATGTTCTTGTAAGAAGTCCTCAGTCGAGTGTTCTCAGGGAATAATATATACAAACATGAACTTGGCTGCTTGCTCCATGTCCTGTCCTCGCTGGGATGCTGTGGCTTTCCAGCACTGCATCCTTGTGTCCTAGGAAGCGGCTGTGGAAGAGCTGAACCTGAGGGCTGCTGTTGCGATGCCCGCAGTGAGCAGCTCTTTGTTTCTTGATAGGCACTTTATTACCAATTTCCTGATACAATATTAATGAGAGCAGAATCCCCTTGTAACCTTAATTACAGTTGGTGCCCCATGATCAAAAGTATAGTAAATTGAATGGATACATAATTTAGAACTCTTTAATAATGTATTCTTTGCGGAGCATCTTTTATGGGTACCCTCTGTATGTGATGCTTGTTTGATGGGTTGAGAGCTGTCTTAGGGAATGATTCAGATATTGCCTTAACTGATTTGCAGTGTGGTGCAGCAGAATTCAAGCTGAATGAAAAGAGGCTGTATCCATGAGGCTGCTCTGTGCAGGCTTTCCACATCCTCTTGAACTGTAATCTTATCTTTTGGTTGTTGTTGCCTGTGCCCTTCTGCACAAGGTTTCATCCAGCTGTAGTCCTCATCCTGTCTGATAACAGTATGTTTTGTGTGATTGATCCCAAATGCTGTAAAGGTTCATATTTATTATTGCCTGTACTCCAAACTTCCTGCTGTAATGTAGATATCCTTTTAAATATATACCTGCAACAGATAGGAGAACTTGTGTAACCCAGAGCTGAAATGACATACTGATAATATAGATAACAGAGAATCACAGGGTTTATTTCTCAAGTATTAACAGCATGGACATATTTTTAAGGCATGTGCCCAGCATTGTCCATCTGAAATCACTCAGCTTACTGCAGGTACAGTAATTCCATCAATGATGCCCTATCGCGTGCTGATTCCTGTGTGCTGCCTGCAGAAGATGCCTCTGGGAACTGCAGGGATAGATGGGAGAGGGGATGCTCTTGGACTGTGTTTTGGTCGCATTGTGCTCAGATTTTTGCTCCTCTGTAAGGCAGACGGATGATGATCTCCAGTGGAACAGCTCCCTGGACAAGGGTTGCGTTGAAGGCTGCTGTTTGCTCTCCTCACTGGAGGGAACTTGTGCTCTTGTGGAAGGTGTGTCCTGGTGCCTATGGTGTCAGGCATGGGGGGAGCTGCCCCTGCACAGCCCAGTCCGCTTCTCCCTGAGTACACCTTCTGTTGAACAGGGATGACCTAAAAATGCCCTTTCTCATAGAATAGAATCATAGGATGGTTTGTGTTGGAAGCGACCTTAAAGCTCCTCCAGCTCCAACCCCTGCCACGGGCAGGGACACCTTCCATAGAGCAGCTTGCTCCAAGCCCCTGTGTCCAACCTGGCCTTGAACACTGCAGGGATGGGGCAGCCACAGAATCACCAGGAAGAATTCAGCCTCAAAAAAGCTTTGGGTCAATAGTGCTATATTTTTAAGCAGCAGCAAATAGCAGATATGCACAGGAAGCAAGTGAAAAGTGTTTCAGTTGTGTCACTTACAGAAAACCAGGACAAAATAATTATCTCGTAATAATTAGATACAATAATTAGCTGGAGGATAAACTTTTCTACCACAGCAAGGGGGTTAGATGTATTAAGAGGTCTCCACTTACCCCTGGGTTTTGTTGCTCTGGCAGAAATAGAGGGTAATTCAGAATGAAATATGCACTCTGCATTCATAGGGAGGCATCATGACAAGATCTTGCCCTTTTGAGACCCATCAGTTTCGGGTTTCCTGATGGTTGGGTGTTTCTTTAACTGCTGTGTGTTGAGTTTCCTTCCTCTTCAGTCAAATCAATAACTCCTTCATCTGAAATGACTTTGGGAGAAAGCTTAGTGAAAATGGAGCGCTGCTGTCATTGATGATGATGCCCCTTGCATGGGACTGATTGCAGACTAGCAAAGTGACCTCAATTATTGGCTAGCACCAGACTGAGATGAGTTGTGGGAGCATGATGCTTTAAACATCTCTTCCCTATGGATGTGGTACAATGTGGGTTCTAATAAGGATAGAATAACTTGGTTGTATAGAGCTAGTACTTCTCTAGCCTGTGGCCTTGCAAACTAAAGGTGGTGGGCCCCTTGGTCTGCTGGAGTCCTTTCTATGTATTCCCAAGCTGGGACCATGCTCTCTTGGCATTTGCTCCCATAATTTGTTACCTGTATATTCATTGCCTATAGCAAATACATCTTTTTATACCTTGGTTCCTTTAATGAAGCTTTCAATCAGAAACAGAAGATGATGCTGGTGAATGACAGAAAGCTCACATCAGCATGGCTTGAAGGCAATGATGAGAATTTGGGGCTAAAGACCCTCTGGGTTTCAGTGTATTTTAAAGGATCTGAAACTGTTTCCTTACCAAGAGCTGTAATTCTTTACCTTCAGTGTTCAGTTTTCACTATTACATGGGATGTGTTTTAATTTGCTTCTTAGAGGACTTTCTTAACCAACCTTTCTGTCTTTTAGCTTATTGTTGGTATAATATGGCAATTTGTGAGCATATCTATGTGCAAAATCTACAGAGAATTTACCAGGACTCACTTGGATACTGCCTTGTGTCACTTGCTTGAGCAGTGCTCAGTCTGCTCCCATTGAGCTTCAGTTGCAGTTTTTAGACATCTGATGCTACAAGATTGGGGTTAGAAGAGTGTGAACCTTTCAAAGATACTTAAAACTATTTTCTTCCTAACAGATTTTATTGCTAAACATGCAGATTTCTTTGCCTGTAGCCATTTACTCAACTGATTTCCAAACTGACAGCGCAAATTAAAGGATAAACAAGCAAACAATGGTGTCCAACGCGGATATATCTATTAACCTGCCTTCACCTTGCTTTTGCTTTTAGTAAATCCCTCTTTAATTTGCTTTAGCCCTTCAGTCTTGTCGTGTTTGCTCTTTGTCCTTTATTTTCCTTAGTGTCTGCCTTGATACACAGAATATTGCTTGAACTACAGCGCTGTGATTTACCATGAGCAGTAGGCTATTGATTTAAACAAGCAATGATTAGTGTTTATATCTCATGCTCTGTGTGTTTAGATTTCTCAGGTGCTTTCTGAGGTTGTTTTACTTTAGGTTTGGGTTTCATGGATGTATTCAATCATACCGCACAAGGTCACTCAAAACGTTTAATTAACACTATTAATTTATGTGCTGCCTTTGTTTCTACTGAGCTCTTACAGTTGGGTGGAGTTAGCAAATTGCTACTGAGAGCAAGATTGTGGAAAAATCCCTTTCATATTGCAGAAGAGAAACCTTTGTAAATAACTGAGGTAAAATTATTCTCTTCCTCTTAAACATAGGCATGAGTTTAAACGCGTTTGGTTATCATCTTGTTTGCAGTTGCCAAAAGCTCATTAATTTCAAGTCAAACTACCGCTGCTTCAAATTGCTTTTAAATTACACGTGCTGATCAATCCTGAAAAGCCAAATTAAGAACCCAGCCGAGGGCACTTTTCAAGGCCACAGATACAGCACTTAATGCTGATCTATTTGTCTCAGGCTCTCCTCCTACCTCAGCACCTCACTGGTTGCTGCCAGGACTAAAGGGGAGAGGAGGCGTTAGTGACTGAAGTATATCTAGGAAGGTGGGGAGGAAAGGGAGAAGTGGAAACAGGGAACTGTATTTAAATAATGGCCTATTTGCATTACTTTGTTTAAGCTATAGATTCAAATTTAGGATGATGTGATGCTGAGATAATTGGGGCTGTCAGAATGTGAGATTTCTCCAGGAGACCTCCTCCTATTCCACTGTAAATCCCTCTTGAGCACGACAAGTACATGGGATACACGGAGATGTACAGGGCATGTGACAGCCAAATTCTTCACTGTTTATTGTTTAAGTACTTTGGCTAGCGAACTGCAGGCGTTATTTAGAAGTTCTGTGTAACTTGATTGAGTTGTCATTTGTACTGAAGGAGCTTGGATTCGATGTGCTACATCCAACTTGAAATATGGCCTCGTTTACCAGCATCTTCAGAGGAAGAAGCTTGAGTAATTTCCTTGGGAAACCACTGAACCCTCAAAGCTTCCTCTATAAACAGTGTTTTATGCGTCTAAAGGCCCTTCTTTAGCAGTTTAGTCTTTAAAATGCAAACTTAATGCCTTCTAAAAGGGATTGCATGTTTTGTCTAGTGCAGCTCTGTGTGCATTTAACATCTTGGGGCTCAGTAGCTGTGTGTCCCACCAGCAGGTCTACATACTGCATTACCCTCTGGTGAGGTTGTGTTTAAATATATACATTATATGTATAATAAATCATTGCAGGTTAAATATGCACAGTATCTTTTAGGTATTTGTGCTGCTGTTGGCATTCATCCCTTCCTTGTTTACGAGGCTCTTTCACATCAGTTGTAGCAGCTGTAACGTCTATACTCCTGATGTTGGTTTTGCTGTAAAGGAATAGCAGGAAAAGATTCTGCAGTGATTGAGCCTTTGTGGCATCTCCTGTATCTCAGGAGAGAAAACCTTGTGAAAGTTCTGTTGGCAAAGTTGGAAACACCTTGAACCAAACGGTTCCCTGATAACCATGGAATAGTTTAGAATGGACCTTAGAGGGTATCTATACTGACGTAATATACCAGCTTCTTTAGGGCATTCCCCTTTCTAGCTGATATTTGACTGCAAGTGTTAATTTCACAGCTGCCAGCCTCCGTGGCAAGTGGAGGCACCTTCTGGACCCTTTGGGGCTGTGGAAAGAAATGAAACACAGGGACTGTCAGATGGAAGAGAGGATGGAGCATGGAAACCACTGCGGGTTACCTCTAGCCTGCCCTTGTGATCCAACCTGTGCTGGTGTTTTAAGCAGTTAACACTATACAGGATGCTTTGACACTGAAGGTGTTCTTTAAGGGCAGTCTGTAGTTTTCTTGGACTCAAAGCTGGATGGAGCATCCCCAAGCTGTGGTCCCCAGGGTGCCCTGCTCCAAAAGCTGGGCTGCAGCTGCCTGCCCCGTGGGATGCTGCCATCTCTGGGAGCTGTAATCGGAACCGGCTCCGGAGCGTGGGAAAGGAAGGAACTATCCTGCTGGACAGCAGCTTGCAGGGATATGCCAGCTGCTGAGGGGCCGGGGAGAGGGGGGAAGCAGTGTTTTAGCAGGTTTTTGGCTCAAAATCCATTCACAGCTGTGTGACAGTGTTCAGAGGTGTCTTGTACGTTTGAGGATTTTTTGCCTTCGTACCTGAACCTATATCCATTTCAAATTAGGCATTCATTGTAATGGATTCTTCTAAATACAGTCTCCTTCAAAACATCCAGGCCCTCCTGTTCTCTTATAGCCGAGCATGAAGCGTGCTGTTGTCCTGTGCTGCTACACAGCCCCATATCTATACAACACCGCTTTGGGCAGATTGTACCATTGTATCATAGAACCCTGGAATGGGTTTGTGTTGGAAGGGACCTTAAAGCTCATCCAGTTCCAGGCCCTGCCATGGGCAGGGACACCTTCCATAGAGCAGCTTGCTCCAAGCCCCTGTGTCCAACCTGGCCTTCAACACTGCAGGGATGGGGCAGCCACAGCTTCTCTGGGCACCCTGTGCCAGTGTCCCACCACCTTTGCAGTGAAGGATTTCTTCCTTATACCTAACCTAAATCTCCCCTCTTTCAGTTTAAAGCTATTCCCATTTGTCATATCTTAAACGACGACGTTGTTATGCAAAGACGTTGAAAAGCTGATGGATTTCTGCTCATTCATTGAACACGTTGCACAATGTGCTCTGATGTTTCACGGTGTTGGTATGCGGCCATTCCTGCAGGAGCACTGCAAAGCTCTGCCCCTCTGCTCTTGACCCTTGTTGCATCCGAGTAATTAACATCCTCCTCACTGATTGAATCCACCAGGTCTGGGTTTTATGAAGCTGCTTGCAAACACATTGCTGAAGCTGTGAGTCACTCCGATGGGTGACAGTTACTTCCCCAAAATACCTTCAGCCTGGAAGCTGTGCTCTCATTTTCTCTGTAGTGCTAAGTAATAACCGTTGCCTGGCAGATAATGGAAACACAGCTTTGTAGCAAACATAAAGTAAGGGCCTAGCGTGATTTGTGTGGTTTACAAGTGTATTCAAGTGGCTGTGTTACAGAAAACAGCATATCCTCAGTTACTGCTTTCTGTATGTGTGCTTTATTATAGCCAAGCAATAGAGGGTGATGACTCAGGGTCAGTTAAGACAACAGAGCCACAGGATATATTAACAGATACCTGTTAATACAATTTGTGGTAGGGTCACTCTGAAGTCATTCCTTTTATAAGGTGTTTTTATGGAAAATGTTTGTATTTTACTTCTTAAAATTTAGAAAAAACCTCTTAAAGACTTGTCCTGCAAAGGATTTGATGCCCTTTTCATTGTACTTTAATGTTTAGGTTCCTGTGCTCCCTTAGGAAGCTGTGGCTGCCCCATCCCTGCAGTGCTCAAGGCCAGGTTGGACACAGGAGCTTGGAGCAAGCTGCTCTATGGAAGGTGTCCCTGCCTATGGCAGGGGTTGGAACTGGAGGAGCATTAAGGGCTCTTCCAGTAGAAACCAGCCTGGGATTTTATGGTTTAAGCTGAACCCAGGACATTTGAGTAAGTATATGGACAAATTGAAGTTCAATGGAGAATAGGTGCTGCATCACAGTTCCTTACCCAGAAAGCATCAGACTTGAAGTCAGAGCTGGGATTTTCTGTGTTCCTCCCAATAGTTTTTGTGTTCTCATAACAAGGAGAATGAAAGATGCTTCTCAGCCCCTCAGAGAAATAGTCCTTATATGCAGTGTGTGGATGTGAACTTGTATTATTTTGCTGTGTTTTGGACCTGGTTCCAACTGTTTGGGGTGGTGGAGTTTCTATCTGTGTGTGAGGTGTGCTACTGGTAATATACTTCCCAACCTCAAATGTCGCATTTAATTCTGGTTTTTTTCCCCCAAGACTAATTTAATATATTTATCTGTTTTCCAAGGGAAATTACTTGTGAATGTCACATAATTAAAGCTTCTAGTACCCTTGCTACATTGCTATTTTAGAGTTACTGGAAATATGGTATTTGTCAGTTTATAAACTTGGGTATGTGCACTCCCCAGCACTGTACCCCTGAACTAGCAGGGTGGATTACTCGAGCTCTGTCCTTAGTTATAGAATCATAAAATGGTTTGGATTAGAAGGGACCTTAAAGATCATCAGTTAGAGGCAATTGTCTGTGGGGATAATGAGGACTAACTGTGGGCTTCTTCCCTGCATTGAGGTCACTTCTTGTCTCGAGACACTTTTCCTTCCTCTCTGATGAAGGAAGGGAGCATGGGGAGATTAAATGATTGATTTCCAGTGTTGGGTGACATTTGTTTCACATATCTGGGTCTATACATGTGGTAGAAAATGATTCCTATCAGAACAAGAAAAAATTGGCTAAAATGTTTTTAATGTGTTATTTCTACTATATGAACGACTGTGATCACCTGATGAAATGTTGGTAGGCAGAGTACATGGACAGTTTGAATGGGAAGAAGGCAAGATGTGATTTTTAAGGTTTGATTTGAAGTGAAGCTTTAGCCTGTTGATGTTAGGGATGGGGAAAGGCAAGATGAAGAGAGCAAATAAACACGAATTCAAGTGAGAGTTGTGGTGGTGCCAGGGTTGAGTGGCAAATGGGTAACATTATGGAAAACACATGTGAAGAACAGTGTTAGAAAGGTGGAAGTGGGCTTTCAGGTTTATGACTCTGGCTATCACCTTCTTAGTATAACCATGTGGAGGACAGAAGTTGCAGCTGGTAAGGGCGATAGGCTTGAGTAAGAAGAATCTAAATCCAAATCACAAATCCCAGGTTGGTTTGGGTTGGAAGGGACCTTAAAGCTCATCCAGTTCCAACCTCTGCTATGGGCAAGGACACCTTCTGCTAGAACAGCTTGCTCCAAGACCCATCCAACCTAACCTTGAACACTGCCCAGGATGAGACTTCTATAGCTTCTTTGGTCAACCTGTTCCAATATCCCACCACCTTCATAGTGAAGGATTTCTTCTTTATCCTTATGTGCATTAAAGCCTTTGTCATAAGAATCATAGAATCATAGTAATAGCAAGACCTGCCCTCATTTTTTAATGAATTGAATCTGGCTGTGCTGTAGCTTTTGCTTGGTAGGCACATTTCCCGATTGCCTTTTGTCTCAAGGCATTCTGCAGCTTTGATGGTATTATTGGAACTTGCTTCAAAATGCAAGAATGAAAGGAAAAAGCTGGAATTTTAGAGAAATCTTGTCTTTCTTTTGAGCATTTTTCACCGGAGGTGATACAGCACATCTGTTGATGTCTGGTAGGCTGCTGCTCAACCCTGACTTCAGGAACCACAAATACCCATTGTGCTGGGCACCAGGACCGGCTGTGGAGCTCTCTCGTCACGCAGACCCGAACACTGCCGCTATTCATGATGCCTGATTCAAGGGGCTGACAGCAATCTTTATCTCTGCATAGAAACTAGAATTGTCCTCAGGAAAGCAACAGAAGCAACAAAGCCAGAGAGTAAAAATGACTGTGTTCAGCACCGGTTTGTTTCATCCTGTCAACGGCAAGGCTGGAGCATAGGGAAGTCCCTTCTTCCTGGAGCCAAAGGCAGGTGATACCAACTTTTTAGTGTCTGGGGCTTATGGTTGTGTATTAAATATGTTCATCTTTCTCAGAAGTGAGGCTTTTTATTTCTTATTCCTTATCTTATTAGGTTAGAAGGGAGTAATGCTTTTCTTAAGGATTTCTTGTAGTATTGGTCTTTATTTACTAAAAACAATGCTATATTGATTGTATACAGTTCATTAGGGATTGTAGTGGTAGGACAAGGGGTAATGGGTTCAAGCTTAAACAGGGGGAGTTTAGATTGGATATGAGTAAGAAATTCTTTACTGTAAGGGTGGTGAGGCACTGGAATGGGTTGCCCAGGGAAGTTGTGAATGCTCCATGCCTGGTGGTGTTCAAGGCCAGGGTGGACCGAGCCTTGTGTGCCATGGTTTAGTGTGAGGTGTCTCTGCCCATAGCAGGAGGGTTGGAACTGGATGTTCCAAACCTAACTATTCTGTGATTCTATGATGTATGTATTGATGAATTGTGTCTATGGAATATAAATGCTTTTCAAAATGTTGTGATCTCAGGTTCAGGGAAAGAGGCCTTTTTTGGTGAGTTTCAGCATCTAAAATCAGTGCTAAGGGTGATACGTCATATACACATCAGAAAAAGTACTGCATTTGCTGAGAATTGGTGGCATGTCACAATTTCCTTCTTAGGGTTTTGCAGCACTCGAGCACTCAAACCACAACAAGTAACTATTGAGTTTTTAAAGGAATTGGAGACCTGGGTAGTTTTCAGGGCCAAAACCAGAATCAAAGCTCAGAAACACAGAGACATTTGTGTGATTCCTAGCTCTCTGCTTAAGAACTCTCACAGGAACCTCTTAAACCAACAGGTGTGTTCTAAGTTTTTAGATCTTTATTCTTCTGTGGCTTTTTGGGTCTCCCTGGAAACATTTAAACAATTGCATCACATCAGTGCTCTTTGATCAGAGTCTTTAAGGACTGAAACTCTTGTTTAATTGCAACACAGGCTGTTTGGTAAGGTATTTGTGAAATAGAGTGTCCTTATAATAGCTTCACCCCAAGGTCATGGTAAATAGATGATCATATTCAAGCTGTACCAGGATAGTAAACAGTGACAATTGGTAGTTGCTGTAGTAATATTGATACTAAGTTTGTTAGAGTAGTGATATTGGTGTGTTTCTTTGGTTTGGTTGGGTTTTCTTTTCCAGTTAAATTAAATTATGACCAATGTTAAATCACTGAGCAAGGGTGATGTTTATGGCAGCAATTCCATAGTGGTGTTGGGCCCCAAAATAGGAGACTTCTCCATACAAAATCCCTATAGCCCGTGTTGCTTCTGGACTGCTTGTCAGCAGTTCATTTTCTCATGTTTGTCCCCAAGGCTTGTAAGCAGATTGAATACATTCACACTGTCATGTCATTCTGTAGGAAGAATGGGCAAACAAGGCATTGCCTGTTTATAAAGTTTCTGGAATGCTGGAATCATTTGTGTTCTTTGTTTCCAAGCAAACAAAGTCAGGACAATGGGGAAAGGATATTGTGATTGGACCTCTGGGACTCTACTACTGCATTTGATTTTGAAATAGCCTTTAATATTTCTGACCTGATATCCTGAGCAATAGAAGAAAATTCCAAGTGGGAGCAAGCCTTCCTTGTGGGAATGTCTCTGCTTCCCCTCCTTTTGAGGTTTCTTAAGATGCAGTTATTTTCTTAACGGCAGAGCAGTGTAGCTGTGCACTGAAGCTTCACCAGAACTTCTCAACACAAATCAAACCAGTGAATTCAGTGTCAGTGTCTGCCAGAAGGTAAAGCAGAAAGTAGAAAAGGGAAATAAACTATGTAAATAAATAGCACAGCAAGAGGAAGACCTCAGAGCATCTTCCAGTATCTGAAGCAGGCCTACAAGGATGCTGGAGAGGGACCCTTCATCAAGGACTGTAGCGATAGGACAGGGGGTGATGGGTTCAGACAGAAAGAGGGGAGATTTAGATTAGACATTAGAAAGAAATTCTTTCTAATGTCTAATCTGTGAGGGTGCTGATGCGCTGGCACAGGGTGCCCAGAGAAGCTGTGGCTGCCCCATCCCTGCAGTGTTCAAGGCCAGGTTGGACACAGGGCTTGGAGCAAGCTACTCTATGGAAGGAGTCTGTGCCCATGGGAGGGGTTGGAACTGAATGAGCTTTAAGGTCTTTTGCAGCCCAGACTATTTGAGGATCCTAAGCCTTTAAAAAACAATTTTGGATCTTCCACGTCTGAATGAATGAGGAACTTTTATAATGTTGGATCCTAGGGCAGACTCAAATTATGGCCTATGTCATGGCCTTGTAGTCCAAAGGTCCAAATCCAAACTAATTTTCTTTCCACCCTTGAATAATATTAGCAGGCATTATTCCATAGATGTCTGTTACAGCTTCATTTGAAATGCTCTTTCCTGTTGCCTAAATGCCCCGAGGAAGGCAATGATCCCTCCCTCCAGCTTGGAGGAAGGCACTTTGACAGCACTTCAACACAACAGCCTGGTTTGATGCTGTCTGGGTTTAATTTAGAAGATCTGGGGCGTTTTTGGGGGTTATTTTTACAAGAGAAGGAACAACTTCCTTGCTGGGAGTGCTGAGCTGTTGTTATTGCATGTGGGTGGGCTGCGTCTGGGCAATGTTAACACTTCATTTCAGCTCTTCTCTTGGGGGACACCTTCTCTCCATTGATGTCTTCAGTAACATGTTTACTGCTAGCACTCACAAATCTGCTGCTTTTCGTTTTCCTTTTGTAGTGTTTCTGCCTGACAAATGGAACAAAGTCATTGCATGTTCTGGCTGAGTTAACCACATTTGCTGTTACCCACAAGGACCAGCCAGGAACCAACTTGGTCTGTGCAGCTCTATTTCAGCAACACTTCTGCTTCAGTACCCTTGAAATAAGAAGTTTGCTTTTATTGTGAGATAATA
>JASSUY010009957.1:0-16949 GCA_032466535.1 Forpus xanthops | reverse complement strand
GGTTTGTGAGCAAGCTGAGTTTATCATTGTGTGGTATTGAGACACCAACAGGGATAGACACCTGGGCTAATGTGGTCTTCTGTGCTGTTCCTTTTGAGGCTTAGGCTATGTAATTTTGAGAGTATCTTCAGTACCAACCTGGTGATGTTGGTTTTGATTGAGATGTAAAGTGATTATTCCTGGTAATAAAGATACTTCTGCCATTTGTGTCTGTTAGGGAGACAAGGATAGTTGTCTGATTGGAAATGGCCATTAAAGGAGGAGGTAAGAATTGCTGTCAAAATGACTTCACATTATGATGTATGGAACTTGCCACATGCCTTACAAAATCTCATTGGCAAATGTAAGTTTTGGAGAAGAGGAGCTACAGAAAGGAGCTGCTCCTTGTAGTAAATGCAGGAGGAATGAAGAGAGAGAATTCCTTCCTTCAGTGCACAGATGTATTTGCAGCCATCAGTAGCAGTGACTCAGACATCCTGTGTATTGTCTCAAAAAGACTAAGAAAATATCTGTAATAATTAGAGGGGTTTATGACAACTTGGCAGTGACCCTCATCTTCCACCATTCATGACATCATTTCACTCCTGAAGACTGAGGTGGTGGTGTTTGGTTTTCCCTCATGCTGTGATTTAGCTAGCGAGAAGCTGCTAAACTGGGCATAGCTCCTGAGGGCCCTCAATCTTAGGTTGAAGGATGAGAACAGAGGTATTGTGTCCCCCTGTTGTAGATCTCACTGGGAACTGTGGTTGCTATGGGGCACTTTAACCTCCATAGAGAGATGTAAACCTGGGCATAACTTTCATCTCTATAAGAAGCGTAAGAGACTGAGGCAGCAGAAGAGCCCATGGAGAGTCAAGTGTACATCTTGACTTTAAAACCCTGTCATATGTGGACTTCACTCCAGAAAAAAACCCATGCATAATATATGCATTGAAAGCTATGGGACTCTGGAGGTGGCAGGAATCACTGTACTGGTGTCTGTCATCATCATCCTAGAACAGCTCTTGGACGTCTCTGTGCACTGGTGTTCGTTATATGTTTCAGTTTAGAGTTGCAGAACTCCTTCCTCATTGTATTCTTGCAAAAGCTTCCTTATGAAATCTCATGTTTCTGAAAGGAGATTTATCTGTTCTCATTTCCCACCGGTGGTTTTTGGTTTGCATCTGGATCTTGGGTTGTTTACTCAGTTTCCAACCGTGAATGTCTGAAGCCAGTAGTAATGATGACTTGAGAATGAAGTTCATCACTTCTTTTCAGATAATTGCGTATAATAATACCTGAAATAAGCAAAAACCTACACAAGGTTGAGTTTTCATCTCCTACATTAAGCAGATAGTGGGAGATACCAGAAGGTCTTTGGATAGCAGCAGCCATTATAAAGGTGTCTGTAGGACAAATCCAGTATATTCAAATGAAGGAAACTTTGTATAATTGCAAACATGAAATCCTCCCTGAGGGCAAAAGCTTTTATGCATCCCCTCAGTTTTACAGAAAGCAGACTTGGAACCAGTCTCTGCTCTTCAAAGCATCACTGCAAGTCTCTGGTGGATGCTGTTGGTCCTTCAGGCCTGTTTATGTTCTCTTTGCCCATGGGGAGCTGGTTTGTGAAGGAGATTTTTAGATAGGAGAGGTTACAGACTAAACACAGGAGGAAGCCTGAACTAAATGAACTAGCACTGTTCCTGTTTGGCTGATTTGAATGAAGGCTGATGTTGTTATGTGAATGGCTTCTTCCAGTAAAGAATCTGTTAATAGTTTTCTGCCTGTCCTCAGTTACTGATTCAGGCCCCTGAGCTGCCACTCAATGAGGTTGTATAACGTTCTTTGCAGGCTGTACATCACATAAGGGAGATGCTTCCTTCTACAGGGCTCATTCTTTTTTATTCTTAATTTATTTGTATTTTAACCCAGATATCTCCTTGGGCTGGCTTACAGCAAACAGTTAACCCATCATCTGTGGTGGCATGGTGCAAAGCGATTGAAGTGGTCCTATGGAGGGTGAGAAGTACAGAAGAAAGGGAAAAGAAAAGGGAGCCTCTAATCTTGGATGTTGTTTTTTCTTGCTGTTTATGCAAGAGCTACGCTTTTGCTTTCTGATTCTGTGAGCTGGACATCCTTTCAGAGTAATGTTGGAAAGAAGATCCCTATGCGTATGTTGTTGGAGTGAGTCCAGAGGAGGCCACAGAGATGCTGCGAAGGCGGGAGAACTCTGCTCTGGAGCAGAGAGAGCTGGAGAGGCTGAGAGAGCTGGGCTGGGACAGCATGGAGAAAAGAAGGTTCATTAAGGAGAGACCTTAGAGCAGCTCCAGTGCCTAAAGCGGCTGCAGGAAACCTGGAGAGGGGCTTTGGACAAGGGATGGAGGGACAGGACAGGGGAATGGCTTTGACTGCCAGAGGGGAGATTGAGATGAGCTCTTGGGCAGAAGCTGTTCCCTGTGAGGGTGCTGAGGCGCTGGCACAGGGTGCCCAGAGAAGCTGTGGCTGCCCCATCCCTGCAGTGTTGAAGGCTAGGTTGGACACAGGGGCTTGGAGCAAGCTGCTCTATGGAAGGTGTCCCTGCTCATGGCAGGAGTTGGAACTGGATGAGTTTTAAGTTCCCTTCCAACACAAACCAGGCTGGGATTCTATATGGTGATTTAGATGGCTGCATTGGAACTTGTGGTCATGTCTTAAAGACACTCCATGAAGAGAAAAGTAAAAAAATTGAACAGGAAGGATAATAACTTATACTAATATGGCACGGAACTCAATAGGGAGAACCGTGCTTCTGTAGAGGCTGTGATGGAGCTGCCCATTCCTTGGGCAGTAACAATAGGTGCCATAACATCACTGCTCTTGGGGTAGAGGTAGTTGGTGTTGACCAATAACCCGAGATTCCAAATTCAATTTGCTGCTTTCCCTGAACGTCCCAGTTTGAGAGTACAGCCTTGTACCTGTGAGCTTGTCATTCTTGTGCTTTTTGTGCCACTTCTCTAATTGTCCTGAAGGAAATCACCCAGGTCTCACTAATCCTTTGAGAACGTGCCTCTTGTCAAACCCCTTGTTACTTACGGATGTTGTGAAACAAGGTCGTTCTCAACATGCGTATTGCCACATATTGTTGCAGAGCTTATGCGTCAAGTTCTTTGCATGGTAATTTGTTAAATAAGTGTTTAAAACTATTCACTAACAGATGTATCTTGGCTATTTAGAAACTCTACAATAGCAAACATATCTGGGCTATTTAAATAAGGAGAGAATCTCCCATTGTCCTCTGTGTATAACTCCTGTTATCTTCAGAATTACAATTCAGAGGGTGAATCCAGAGCTCCTACAGCACAACCCTAACATGTTTGCTGCAAACACACATCCCTTGTTAACGCGTATTTACATAAAACATGCTGGCACCACTTTGGGGAGACTGAGTAGGATGCTTTCTCAGCTGTAGAAATTTGCACACAAGATGGAAGATGTTTTGATTAAAAAAAGAAAGGGGGGCAGCTGGGTGTTTCTTTCCACTTATTCCCAAGTGTCAGAATCAAAGCAGCATTTCTCCAGGCATTCTGCCCATTTTCTTCTTTTTTGTTCCTCTTGTTTGGATTTTCTTCCCTCAAAGTTGGGATTTGTTGTTGTTTTCTCTTAATGGAGGAATTCAGTCTCTTAATGGGATAAATACACGTAAAAATGCCATGTTGAAAGAAATGAGCATAATATTACTGGGTTTAGGTTCCTGCTTGGTTTTAGTAGTGTTTGTAAGTTTATTCTTTTATTTATAGGCACAGAATCATAGAATGGTTTGGGTTGGAAACAACCTTGAGATTACCTAGTTCCAACCCCTAATAGGCAGTGGTGAACTGGAGACACTCACTGGGAGACCTGTGAGACTTCACCAGTAACATCTTCCTGCTGTAATAGCAGTAATGAAAGAGATTGCAGCAATAGTGTCTATTTTACTTTGACACATTTTTATACCTTGTAAGTGTTCTAATACGGAGCCGTTTCTACACTCACGTTTTAGTCTGTGGTTGCTCGGTTTATTTTTAAGCTATATTTCAAAAGCCTTCAGTCGAGGAGGAGAACTCTAGCTTCCCTTGTCCATGTTGAAATACCTTCTTAAAAGCACAAAATACAGTCTTATCTTTTTTCCCTGCAGTAAGAAGACACATTCCTTTTTTCATTCCTTTGTTTCTGTTTGCTGCATGTGGATGCTCATGCTTCCGGCCACTCAGAACCTGGAGTAAAATCTGTTTGCAGAAACTAGAGCAGAATCTTCATACTAAAGCTGATTGTGCCAATTCGGAGCCTCCTTTAAGGGGGACATGAGAGAAGGAAACTGGAATTAAGGAGGGTTAGAACCAATGTAACTTCAAGGATACAGATTCTAAAAAGCCTCCATGGATTTGCTGCTGCTTGGATTAGAAGACCCTTTAATTTGCTTTTAATTAAAATGGTTTTCATTTATTCTGTGCCTTCTTCAAAGGTCCCAAGGCACGTCACAAACTTGTGATTATATATATGAAATGCAAAATCCATATTCATGCAATGCTGAGCTTCCACGTTGAAGTTAAGGATGAAAAAGAGTTTTACACTCCTTTTTCTGTCAGTATATTTAGAACTACAATTCCCCTTTACAGATTTCCAAGCACTGTGGTTGTATATGTTTGATCTCAATGAGATTGCAATCCAAAGTGTAAACATTGACCTTCCATAAATACCTTACGTGACTATTATATTTAAATAGCTAAAGCTTTATTTTTGTGAGTACTTCAAGTTGTAGGAAAAAATCATGTAAATACCTTGTTTTCTTGTAGAGAAGGATATGCACTTAATGCAGAAAAGTGCAAAACAAAATGCCATCAAAATTATACATTTAAATGGAAACTGTTAGATAGCTCATAAGTATAGTTGTGTTGATCTTCTTTTAAATATTTGATCTTAATACAACATAAATATTTATAAAGAAAAACCTTTCGTAAAAATAACTGTGCTACACTGCATTTTTCTTGTGACCTCCACCGTAACTACTAAAGAACAAAAGGAAGATGCTCATCAACTGGGAAATATCCGTATTTTATATGACTTTTGTGGTTTCTTGCTTTTGGGATATTTGCTGTGGAGCTAAACCTGGTGATCAGCATGGGAACTTGGAGAAGTCCAAGGTGTAGTGTGGATAATGGAGTCTTGAGGTTGACTTTGATGCTCAGGTGATGGCGATGGAGCTAGTGGTGGAACAATGAAGCAGAAGAAGGGGAGAACGAAAGGAGCAAGGATGCACACATACTTAATTTTTCCAAACTGGAAGAATTGCTTTTATGTTACTTTTTGTTTTGGAAGAAGCATCAAGTGCAGTGGCAGAGATGCTGAGATTTGAAGTTTTCTCATGCTTATGAATTTAGATAGCTCTGAATTAGCGTTGGGACTTTTTTGTAACCTCCCAAGGTCTGCTGGAGGCGAAAGCTCTTTGTGTACTTGTGCACGAAGTGAGCCGTTATATATTCAGTCATGGTACCATGAGTTTTTAATATGCAGTAATTAAAGGGAGAAGACAGAACTTTAAAGTCCTTAAAAAACAATGTAGATGTTTATTTCATAATAAAATTGTGTTTTCTTCCATCCAAGAAGAAAGCCTGAAACTTGTGCTGCTTTATAGAGAGCCAGGAATGTCACTGTTCGAGTTGGGGTAAGCAAAATGCCATTTTTGACATTACACTGTTGTTTGAGGATATTACACCAGAATTGTGAGCAGCATGTTTTCTTATAATGCTGGTTTTGTTTTCTGAATGAATGCAGCAGTGTTGGCTTCCATGGAGGAGTTGTTCATGAGTTCACAGAACTTGCTCGGGAGCAGGGAGGAGGGTAGATGGCTGTGCTCAGCAGTTTGGTGTTTTGGGGGATTAACTTTTGCAGGGCTGGAATCTGTGTGTGGGTATTTAGTGTACAATTTAAACCAAAACCCTCTTGTAATTGTCTACAGCAGCCTGTTGGCAGTCACCGGCTGAAGGTGTCCAGGTAGGGTACAGTCAGTGCTGGTGGGCACTGTGATTGAGTAGCAAGAACTGAGTGATCCCCGTGATGCAGGATTTCCTTCCCTCACACTTGAATGATTTAATTTGAGGCTTATGAGGGGTTTTTTTATCTGTTTTTGTTCCACCATTACGTCTCAAGTCTGTTCCCCATCTCTTGCACTATGGTTGTAGAATCATAGACTAGTAGCATGGGTTGGAAGGGACCTTCATAGGTCATCTAGTCCAACTCCCTAGGTCACGTTGTCAAAACCATAAAGTCTAGGTATTAATTTATGGCATAACTGGTCAATAAAGGCGACTGAACATGTGAAGGGGTTGGTATTTGGAGAAGCATTAATGTAACACTTTGTAAGCCAAAATGTCTCCTAAGGGCTGGTGCCTCTTTCTCCCTGCTTTGTTGTCTTCTGTCCTCTGTGGTTTATTGTGGCAGTGGATTTATGGGTGAGTCATTCTTCAGACCTGCAGTGGCTTGTTTCCAGTGACAAGCTGCTTCCAGACTTTGACCCAAGAATTCATGGATTTCTGTTTTCTGGAAACACATCTGGCAGTAGAACTGCATTTTAAGTGCAAATGACAGTTTCAGGCTAATGCTGAAAAGACCTTTCATTTCTTTCTTCTTGTTTTCAGTTGGTTCTTACCTTGAGTAAGATGTTGGAATTGGAAAGATGGTTATAACCATCTTGGGAAATCACTGTGTTCTGTTGCTCTGTAAATGGGTTATAATAAATGGCTGGTTTGAGGTTGTCTTCATCTGAGACCAAGGAAATGCTGCTGCAGGGTGGTTTCTTGTGAAATTTAGGCTGTTCAGATGATGGACTGAGTGGCAGCTATCCATGTACAGCTTTATTAAGGATGAGTTTATGCATTTGTGGTGAGAACCACCACAGTTGTGTATTTTAAATGACTTTGCAAGCCATCTGTATTGCATCTACTGTGCTTCATGGTTTTATTTAGGCAAAGATGTTACAAAGAAGGACTGAACGGAGTTATGTGAAACTCCAGTGCAAATTGTTATCCTCTTTGAAATGAGGATGTCATTGTCTTGTTTTGGCTCTGGGGAGGTTTGATGAAACGGGCTTCCTAGAGGAACACTAAATGCTACAGTTTGCAGCTGAGTGTGATCCCAGATGCTTTGTGAGAACTCACTGCTCTCCATCCCTTTAGTAGCACTACCACCGTGTGGCATCAGTGTGAATTATGATCCCCAGGAAAATGGCATGGTCGCTGTGTGTCACTGCCCTTGGGAGGATGTAAAGTACCATCACGTAGGAAATCCAATTGAAGAGACGTAGCCTGCTGTCCTCGTGTGCTGCTTCAGGACAGAAAGGTGTAGAAATGTGCCTGGAAATCACATAGACTCAATACACAACCTCATAGGCTTCCCACAAAGCAGTGCGCACTGCTCTTTAGGCAGTGCTGTCTTTTGAAGGCAAGAAGGTATGTGGTATTCCTGAGATAACCTGTGTAACTGCTGAGGGGTTTGGCTGGGTTCATTCTGGTGCAGCTTCACCCCTGCTATGATGAGGAGTTCATCTGTGAGTTTATCTAAATCTAGATAGGCAGCAAATGCTTCGGAGTTGTTGTCATCTTGTTCATGCACGAAAGGAAGTTCCTTAATGAGCACAGGGTAAAAGTCATTTTCATAATTACTGTTCTAAAATAAATCTATGAAATACTCATGACTTTGCTCAACTGTCCCTGGAGACCTAATCTGAGGCCTGGCTTTCCACACAAGATGGGTCCAGGTGGTGTCTGGAGCTTCTTGCCAACCTCAGCTTTGCTATCATCTACTATGAAATCATTTGGCATGGACTTTCAGCCGTTCAGTAGATGCAATTAATTAATTTCAGGTAGACAAGGGCGCTTAAAATTAATATTTGGAGGTACATGTAAACTTCTTGGAGGACAGTGGGGTGGTATGTGCAGATCCTTTTAATACATGCATTAATGGAGGGTAGCCAGGATATTAGAAATAAATGGAGTTGCACACCCATCAGTGAGCATCCGAGTTGAACTGTTAGCATTCCTGCTGCACTGAGGTGTAGCAATACCTACGAGATCATCTCTCCAGTGACTGTGGTAAATGGTCAAAACATCAGCAACTGAAGACTGCTGAAGTAACTGAAGGTCTTAAAAGCATGTTATAGTCACCAAGAACAGGTTTTGTCTGAGATGCGGTACAGGAGTTGGATGTTGGTTAACACAGTCCTGATTCTATGTTCTGTATACATCTACAACATCCTACCAAACATCCTTTGTACATCAGGAACATGGAAGGCATGCAAAGCCTGACCTCTGAACACAAGGGTTTTTTTCCTGTTTACATTGGCCAAGGCCCTTAAAAACAATTATTTACTTTGTTTTGAAGAAGACTCCCAAATAAGTTCACATCTGTGGGAGCTTGTGGATGGTAGATAGTGAAACTTGGCATGTTCCACATGTTCTTGACCTTCCAGGAGATCATTCTGGACTTTCGTGTAATATTGCCTTATCACGGGAGACACATGGATCAAAATGAAATGACTCCTGCTGTGCTCTAGCAGGGAGCAAACTCTCAAATAACATTTGTCCAGCATCTGTTCCTCATTTAATCTGAACAAACATGAGCGTGAAAGTCTCTATACATATTTTTCCACTGGAAATCAAGGTGTTCCACCATGTTTTCCCATGTAACATCTCTGCCAGTGCCCTGGGTGAAGGGATGAAGTGCACGCTCAGCAGGTTGGCAGATGGCCCCAGTTTGGGAGGGCAGAGATGCTGTGCAGAGGGACATGAAAACCCCTCCTGTCACTGGCCGAAGGCAAGGACAAATGTGAAGGAGGAGCCCAGAGGAGAGGGTTTACAGGGGGGAGACTGAACTGCAGCCTTCAACTACCTGGAGGAAGGTTATGGACAGGACAAGAGGGAACAGCTTTAACCTGCCAGAGGGGAGATTGAGATGAGCTCTTAGGCAGAAGCTGTTCCCTGTGAGGGTGCTGAGGCGCTGGCACAGGGTGCCCAGAGAAGCTGTGGCTCTGCATCCCTGGCAATGTTCAAGTCTTAAGAAGGAAGAGTTTTGCTTTATTCCTGAAGAATCGAGTTGCACATTATTTAGAGCTGCTCTCTGCAGGTTCACTCATCACTCGCTCAAAGGCACTTTAAAGAAGACATTGCCTTATCTCAGTAGCACATCTTGGAAAGTCATTTAGTGAGCAAATTGCCAGATAACTGAGTTGATCTGTGGCTGAGAAAAATGCTGAACGTGAACTGTTCTTAAGGCTGATATCAAAATGGTGGTTCTGTGCTATTAATTAGCATGCTGTGAAATAGGGTGTTTTATTTAAGGATGCAACTTAAGCTGCTCTGGTTTGCTTTTTGGTTTTAGTTGACGCTTTCAGTTTGTTCCCTGAAAGAATCAAAGCTCCGTGCCTATGTGTGAGAGGGAAAGCAGTTTCTAGGACATGGATGAATGAAAATGCAAAAGATTTTTCCACAGAGGAAATTTTGAGGCGTATTTAAGGATTTTGTGCTGAAACATTTTACTCTTTCCTCTAACAGCACTGTTTTCCTAAGAGTTGTCCACCATTGACAGCATGAGCTTCTAAATCAATTGTTAGCAGCACAATGCCTACATTATCATAGAATCCCAGTCTGGTTTTTCTTAGAAGGGACCTTATAAAGCTTCCAACCCCTGCCACGGGCAGGGACACCCTCCGCTAGAGCAGCTTGCTCCAAGCACTGTCCAACCTAGCCTTGAGCACTGCCAGGGATGGAACATCTTAGTCTGTCGTTGTACATCTGTGTTTCCTTCACGGGCTTGGTCAGAGAATGCGATGACTGAGCAGACAGGGGATGCGGAAAGGGAAAGAGCTTGGCTCCTTCCATGAAGTTTAAATGTGTCTTGGTGGTTTGGCAAAAAGGCTTCTGTTCAGACATGGGGAGTTCATTTCTTAAGACGTTTATGATTTAATTTGCTCTTCTCTCACAAATACACTTGCCCTTATAGTCTTTACTTGGCCTGTGGGTAACAGGTCTCTTGGAAGACCTCGTGTTTTGATTTTGTGTGTTGTTGGGTTTAGTCCTTGTTTTGAAGCACGTTTTTGCTGAGTAGGATTGACTTAGTATTAACCTAAGTTTAGTTATCATAATGGTTGCTTATGATAACTAATGATTGTTGATGAGCAGACCTGGCTTTCTGCTCTCCCGTATCATTATGTAGTTATTTGTGTGACCAAAAAATATGACCAAAAAGCTATGACAGTGAAATAGGTATTGAAGCAGTCAGAGCCTGGAAATGAGTTACAGTCCTTGTATTTGTCTCATTTATCTTTCAGAAGTATGACTTTAGCTTTCCGGTGGCCTTTCAGGAAAAGTATATGGTGCATTGAGTGTGAAGGGAGAAGAACTGAGGATGTGGTCTGGTTTAGAATTCCACTGGTGCTACCTCTGATTAGGCCAAGATAAGTTCTATGTGGCAGCTGGCTTGCACTAAACTGCACATTAATGGCTTCAGCTGGAAAAGCTGGTCTTAAGCACATGCATGCCACAGAACAGGCTTTTGTAGCTAATGTTGTGATGGGAACAGAAGGAATATGTTCACAGATAGACTGCAGAGCTGCTTGTAAATGCAGCTTGGGTCCTTTGCTCTCCGTCATTGCAGCATGCTCTAGGATATGTGTGTGTTCGTGTGTGTGTATATATATATATCCCTTTCAACCACAGGATTGAGCAATTCTGCTAGATGCACTATGCTTGAAGCTATAGGAGAAAATTATCTTCAAGAAAGTTGGGGCTGTTCAGCCTGGAGAAGAGAAGGCTGCATGGAGACCTCATAGCAGCCTTCCAGTGTCTGAAGGGGGTCTATAGGGATGCAGGGGAGGGACACTTCATGAGGGACGGTAGTGATAGGACAAAGGCTATGGGTTCAAAGTTAAACAGGGGAAATTTAGATTGGAGATGAGGAAGAAATTCTTTGCTGTAAGGGTGGTGAGGCACTGGAATGGGTTGCCTAGGGAAGTTGTGAATGCTCCATTGCTGGCAGTGTTCAAGGCCAGCTTGGACATAGCCTTGTGTGACATGGTTTAGTGGGAGGTGTCCCTGCCCATGGCAGGAGGGTTGGAACTGGATGATCTTAAGGTCCTTTCCAACCCTGACTATTCTATGATTCTATGTTCTTCTCTCAGTGCAAAGAGGTTGTTTTGAATTTAGCAAAATCAGAGCTACACATTGTTGGTTTTGTGGCTGCCATAATGATTTCTTGCCAGAAGATCAGTTCAGGTCTTCCATCTAATGATCTTCGTCTTCCATCTAATAATCTTCATCATCCATCTTCATCAAGTTCTTCATCATCCATCTTCATCTCCATCAAGTTCTTCATGAGTCTTCCTGAGACTTCATTAACTCAAGTTATCAATGCCTGTCTGATTTTTCCACATTAAATTAGCAGTTGCTAATCATAGCGTTCTGGAATGGTTTGTGTTGGAAGGGAGCTTAAAGCTCATCCAGTTCCAATCCTCTGCCAGAGACAGAGACACCTTCCCCTAGAGCAGGTTGCTAAGAAAAAGGCCTTGTTATGTGAAACAGTCCCACAAAGTACATGGATGAACTCTTTCTTTTCCTCTTCCCATCACCCAGCTCAGACTGAATGCGAGTTGTACCGTTAGCTGTTGTGGCTTCCCAGGAAGCTATTTCTCTGCTTTTATATATCTTAGAGGCTTCAAAAGAACTTTGCTATCTCAGTGTATGCCTCTCGCTTCTTTCAAATGCCTGTAAAAAAACGCAGCCTCCCAGCGCCTGCTGAGCTCTCTATACAGAATATGGTTAAAATTGCCTTGACTGGGAGATAAAAGCCTGGCTACTTTTTCCAGAGGTGCCCTCTTATCTCAAGTTAGCTCATCTTTCTCAACATTTCTGCTCTGTTTTTCCTTCCTGTGAGATGTTTCCATGTGTGTATGAGAAGATAAAGCAGTTGGAGATGAGATTTTGAATTCAAGCTTTTACAATGAGGTTGCAGGAACCCACTTTGCAAGCTGGGTTGTCCCATGGCCGGGGGAAGCAGCCGATGTGTGAATATGCTGATGATGCGTTTGTAGGAAAAAGGGAAAATTACATTAAAACCAGATTCCTGACTTCCACTTCCTTATTTCCCCAATGCGATGAGGCTGAGCACTCTATATGGAATATCTTGTTCACCTGTACCACAGGGTGATTTTCACCTTTACTTCCTGGGATAGAAATACATGGTTATGTTCTCAGGGGCTGCTCTGTTAACAGGGGAAAAAAGTGGTGACTTCACTTTGTTGCAGTTTAACCAGTCATTGATCAGCCTGAACGTTTACTTTTCCAGTCACACAAGGAAAATGTTGATGTCATGACGTGGCCAGAGCCTCTGAGGTTATTCCATTGAATCCCTCCGATGAGCACATATCACATGCTAAAGCCGCAAGCTAAATGTTTAGTGATCAGGGTTTCCATCACCAGGGTAGGACTATACAAACACACTGAATTTATCCTATAAAATAGCTCACCCTTTGTTTTGGCTGGTATATTTTGAAAGACAAGTTTGAAGGCAGCAGCATTCAACTGATCTGAGAAAATGGATTCCATGGGACAGCATTTGTTCTTGGGCATCTCTGCATCAGTAGGAAAGCAGGTAAATTCAAGGGAAATGGAAATAATCTCTTTGCATAATACAGTTTAAGGAAGAGTGCCTGTATTACTAGATGTGTGTTGTCTTTGGGACCACAGAAGGGGAATACAGGAGATGTGTGTCTCCTGTTTTACCACGAAGGGGTATATGTACCCAAATGGCACTGGAAGAGGAGTGCATAGCGGGGGGTGCAGGGTGGTAAGAGGGACCAACCAAGACAGGAGATGGGGATGGAGACTGTAGAAACACCTCTGATACTCAGGTCTTGCTGGGTATTAGAAATACCCAGTGTATTCTAATAATAGAACCAGTGTATATAGTAATTATTATTATAGCAATAATAACCAGTGTATTTAGATTGAAGGACTGAAAATGAACCCAAATTACTTTCAGTATGCTGATCATTTGCTGACTTGAAATAATCTTTCAGAAACATCAAATAAAAAATAAAGAAATTAAGGGCAAGAGTATAGAACATCAAAATATGAATTACTTGGGTGAGTAGAGTTGGAAATATAAATTGGAGGATCTCCTTCCTTTGATTATTGGACCTATATGTTCCCCCCGCCATGCATGTGACTTGTCTCTGAAGCTGATTCTATGGCTTGAGCTTAAAAGTATGGGTGTATATTTGTGCTTTGAGTGGTTGAATATACAGGGGAGTGGAAAACAGGATGATGTACCCATGTCCAGGAAACACAGAGAGCTAAGAAGGTATTTTAAATATTTACTGCTTTGAAAGAGTCATAGAGAAATTCATTTGTTACAATGGAATAACCCATTTCTCAAAATATAGGATGGAAATGCCAAAAAACCCACAAAGGAAATAAAGATATTGGTACCTCTGTTTGTAAATTATACTGCTTCTGCACTGTGGATTTTGGTCATGGTGTTTTAATCCTGTCTCATCATAAAGGGTTATTAAAAGGATGCAAGGTTGACTGGTTTCGTGCCATATCTTCTGAGGCTGAATGTGTCCTTTAAGTAATTTTAGGGTCTTTCTGTGTCTGGCAAACTCAAATGAAGTGGTTGTGTTTCTGTAGCCTGAGGTGGTCTGAGCTCATCTGGAAGTTTTATAGTTGTCTTATTAAGAAGCTGCTGTTTAATCAGTTATATCATTCTGATAACGTAGCTTTATTGCGTCGAAAGTAGCAATGGGAACATCCTATGGTGTATAAAAATCTGGTGTGATACTTGTAAAATTGCAATTCTAGTGAAAACTTCACGTTCTTTTCCATACAGAAAGAAAATTCATGGGATCATACAATGGTTTGTGTTGGAAGGGACCTTAAAGCTAATCCAGTCCCAACCCCCTGCCACGAGCAGGGACACCTTCCACTAGAGCAGGTTGCTAACCAAAAGACATTGTTGGGACCTCAGAATCCCTCTGTGTCCCCTTAAAATCCCTTGGCAGGAGTCAGATATCATAGAATCCTGGAAGGGTTTGCATTGGAAAGGACCTTAAAGCTCATCCAGTCCAACACAAAGTTCCTGGGAACCTGACGGTGCCTTGGCTCTTGCTTCTCCTGGGGTGTGAAATGTGCTTTTCACCCGCCCTTGCCTTCAACCCCCAAACACCCCCTGCTTATTTAATCCTTCATGTGTGATGTGAAATAAGTGACCTACAAATCACGTAATCCTGTCTGAAGCACTGAGGAGCGTGTGTTTGTGCATCCTCCACATGAGTCTGGGCTACCAGCAGGTTTCCAGTAAGCAGAAACAGATGGCTCAGGCAGATGCAGAGCTCTTGCCAGCTTCCCTTTTTTTCAGAGGAAGACATAAAAAACACTGGGGAAGTAAAAAACAATCATCTTTTACTCAAAAATAAAGAGTCTGCACTTGAAGAAAACAATGGGTTTTACAACGGGAGGAACTTTCCTGCCCCATTATTCTGATGGATGCTAGTGCTTTGTGCCGAAAGGGAGCAAAGGATGGGTATGTGCCTGCCAGACAGCACCAGGTTGTAGGCTCTGCCCTTGCTGTGGTGTGTGAAAATAAAGCTTGCAGATTTGGAGCTGTGCTGTACCAATGCTGGGTTAGTATTTAACATACCTCTTTTCTTCCAGAATAGAAATATAGTTTTCTTTGGTCTTAGATCCAGGATGCGGTCCCAGGACAGAAAGTTATTCCCATGATCAGAAGCCACATTTGACCAAGGGGCATTTTCTACCATGAAACACCTTTGGATGATCTTAAGGTCCTTTCCAGCCCTACGCAGTCTATGGAACAGGCCAGCATCTCCAAACATGATGGTCGAATCTACAGCTTTGTTTCACTCCAAAGAGGTTCTGAATGGGACTGTCCTCTGTACTTTCTATGCATCATGTCTTAGAGAGGGCTGTAAAGGGCTGGTGGGAAAACTCTGCCTTTTTTTATGCCTGTCCTCAAGGGAAAGCATTCCTTTATGCAAAAATCCAACTGACAGAGTGAGGAAGAGAAGGAAATGCTCTTAAAAATCCTTGCAAAGCTATGTTTCACTGAGCTATAACAAAATCGGCTGTAAATGCCCCAGTAGCACTCAAAACTCATTTGTGCTAAATAACTTCCCAAGAGGATGCTGCTGTATCACTTCTATTAGTGTACTATTAATCACACGCAGTTTTTCTTCTGTTCATTAGTAAACGTGCTCAACAGTGGCAGTTCTCTTTAATACCGTGCCTTGAAAAGAACTGATAAGGATTTGAATGCTGGGTGACTGTGCTTTGCTTGGGATTTAAGATGTGTGTATGTTTTATCAGCGCTAATGCCATCAGGAATTCTGGTGGTGATTTTAAAGCACATTAAATAGTAAAATATCAGTTTATTCTGAGGAAAGGCTTTCAATAAATCACACTGTTGTTGACAGCGGTCGTCATTGGAAAGCAAATATTCTTTAGGTTGTTTATTTGTAGGCAGCAGAAGTGATGACAGCAACCTATAGGAAAATCAATAGCTGGATTTTTCATCAGTCGCTGCCTCCTGCCAAACTGCTGCTCCTGAATGAGATTGCTTCAAATCAGATGTGTTTGCACACTTCTTTGTTAATTAACGTTGGTGATGGCTGAACAAAAGGAAGAGGGGTTGTGTTTTACTAGTGGATGGGACAGATAACAAATGGAGGAGTGAGGTCTGGTGGATGGGTTTGGGTGCATCAGTGTTTCCTACCACGGTGTGCTCCAGCCATTGTATCTAGGGGATTTCACCTTCCTCGGTGTCATCTCTGCTTGTGCTTTGGGGAAGAAGCATCATCAGCTCTTGATTTATTTCTCACCGTATTTTCCCTGTTACCGTACATCTGCCAGTTCCTCTTCCTTCCCTCTGATGCTTTCAGCCTTGCTTTATTGCTTGGAATTTATTGCTGGAAATTGTCTGCTGATTACACACTGGGTTTTTGATTGAAGTCCAGCCCCTGCCAACCCCTTGAGAAGGACTTACAAGGACTTTATTCATGAATAAGCAGCGGCAAACCGTAGCCTTTTGGCTACATCTGCTAATGATGCCATAGGGAGTTCTTGTACAGGCTGTAATTTCTCTTCCAACTTTGAAACCTGACTTTAAACCTCTGACGCAACGTGGTGTTCATCCCTTGGGAGGTCCCAAAGAAGCTACCAGCCTTCCTGCTGGTACCACAGTAGCCCTGCTTTTATGCAGGACTTTTCCTTCAGTGGGTCTCCCTGGTTTTCCTTAAATGCAGGCAATTACAGCTGTATCTCAGAAACTGACTGGTATCCTCCTGCTGCCATCCACTGCAAGTTGTTCCTTCTCTTGGTCTTGTTTCCATGTGTTGGATGTGCAATTTTCTCTTTTCTTTCACCCACCCACTCAAACCATGTTTGAAACAAGTGAGGCAGTGATTTACAGCACTGAGGGTTGGGCAGAAAGAGGGACTATAGCTCAAGGAAGGAAGAAGTGACATTAATTGTGGAAAACAAGCACTTGAAGTTAATTGAGGTGTAAATGAATGTATGTTAGGCATGTTAGCATGGGTGAAACTGAAGGGGCTGTTTGGTAATTGCAGTGAGGACAAGCAACTCTAAATCCAGACTACTGGAGGTGTTTTTAGTTATTCCTTCAGTCATCAGCTTCCACTTTTGTGGGTTCCCGGCACCAGTGAGACAATGCAGCAGCTCTGTCTCCAGAAGGGTCACTTGTTCTGAGGAGATGTGATTTCTTTCACTTCTTTTTTTGCATGAAGGGAAAATGCAGGAGTTTGAGTTCTTAGAATTATGCTGGTGAATACTTATTCCCATATAGATGAGCTCTTAGGCAGAAGCTGTTCCCTGTGAAGGTGCTGAGGCGCTGGCACAGGGTGCCCAGAGAAGCTGTGGCTGCCCCAT